>VCRD01006053.1:0-10031 GCA_006783055.1 Trinorchestia longiramus
ATTTGGCTCGTTTAATTTGAACACCATTATTTGTTTCTGTATTTTTTGTGCTGAATTTTATTTGTTTGTTCGTTCGTTTGTTTGTTTGTTGGAGTGACACCTGAGCTAAAGTGTCGTCTCTTTGCTCTAAATGAAGAGTCATGTCATGTCTATGTCGACATTAGGTCTACGTTGACATTATGTCCATGTCGACATTATGTCTATGTTGACATTATGTCTATGTTGATATTATGCCTATGTCGACATTATGTCTATGTTGACATTATGTCATGTCTATGTCAACATTATGTCTATGTTGACATTATGTCACGTCTATGTCGACATTATGTCTATGTTGATATTATGCCTATGTCGACATTATGTCTATGTTGACATTATGTCATGTCTATGTCGACATTATGTCTATGTTGAAATTATGTCATGTCTATGTCGACATTATGTCTATGTTGTCATTATGTCTATGTCGACATTATGTCTATGTTGACATTATGTCTATGTTGACATTATGTCTATGTCGACATTATGTCTATGTTGACATTATGTCACGTCTATGTCGACATTATGTCTATGTTGACATTATGTCATGTCTATGTCGACATTATGTCTATGTTGACATTATGTCACGTCTATGTCGACATTATGTCTATGTTGACATTATGTCACGTCTATGTCAACATTATGTCTATGTCGACATTATGTCATGTGTATGTCGAAATGGCATGTCCATGTTGACACTATGTCATATTTATGTGGACATTATGTCATGTCTGTGTTGATATTATGTCTATATCGTCATTATGTCTATGTCTATGTCGAAATGTCATGTCTATGTTGACACTATATGATGCTGAACTAGAATTAGATCATCAACGTAAATGAGTGGTTATGGTTAGTATAATTATTTCTGTATATTTCTGAGATGATGTTTAGATTCTTATTTAATCAAACGTAGATATTTATTAACAATGGAACTTACATAATTATATTCACCTTAGCCATTTATTTACCTTGATAATCAAATTTTAGTTCAGCACTCTTTAAACAACAGTTTATTGTTCAAAAACAAAAGTTATTTAAAAAGAACTAAATATTTCTGACCGGAGGTAATATGGAGTAAATATTTTGACATTTGTTCTTATTTACCATCACAATATTCTTATTTTTTGTATATACATTTTAAATTTACTCTATTCTATTAATGTATGAAGTATATAACTAAATTAAACTGTAGTATTTTTTAAACAAACTGTTCTCAAAATTTTAATCTGTCAATTTCAAAAACATTTCTCTTTTTTACGGCTTGAGTTTGTGTTAATTTTATGAAGCAATCACGCACAGGATTGTGCTGTGGGACTGGTATTATCCACTGGTATTATTGACTGGTATTATTGACTAGTATTATGGACTGATATTATGAACTGGTATTATTGACTCGTATTATTGACTGGTATTATTGACTACTATTATTGAATGGCATTATTGACTGGTATTATTTTCTGGCATTACTGACTTGTATTTTTGGCTGCTAATATTGACCGGTATTATTGACAAGTATTATTGACTGGTATTATTACTGTATGAGTGGCATTATGAATACCAAGGACGTATCATTTCATGATGAGTTTATGAGTATTTTCACTATCATGATGATTATTTCCGCTCCTAGTGGAATTATTATTATCACTTCTATAATTATTTTATTTTAAATTTAATGGTGATAATGATTTACTCATACTGATATCATTATCAATCAAATCATTCTATCATTATTAATCAATATCTTTGCTCGATAGTCCTCGTCCCTTTAACAAATTCAAAGGCAATTGTGGTTAAAATAAAAACATTATTGTTTTTAAGTTTTTTTAATTACTTTATTTAGTACTTGTTTTCTTTATTATAATATATGTATTATGACATTCACACCACAAAAAATATGAATTCCTTCACTATACATATTATATAAATACCTGCACAGCGAGTAGAGATGTTAATGAAATATATATATATGTATATATATATATACACATTAACATATATATAAGAAACATGGGATTCTTTGTTGCTATATTATATAGATATTTATACAGCATATGTACCATATACCATATATGACAAATTGTTTCAAATACAATGTAATACCGTCGATGACACATATTAATTAAAGGAACAATTATATACAATAAGTATTTTACTAATTAGAGGGTTAATTATGTACCACAAGGATATGACTAATTAGATGGTTGATTATGTAAAACCACCAAATGCAATCACTATTTTAGTTTAAAATATGAAATCAAGTTTATTCTAACGACAAAGTTCTTAATACCACGAATGTTTTAATTTTCTATTTCTACATCAAAAATAACAAACAATCTTTACCCTTATAATTAGAAGTCATTTCCATACGCTTTGCATTACAATCAACACTATTATAAGAAAACGCCAGGTGTTTCCTTAAATAAATAAATTTAAAATTTTTTTGCGCGTAATTTATTCTATGTTATTACAAGAAGAATCTCCCTTAAATACTGGTAGGTAAATCCGTAGACGTTCTGATTAGGTCTGAGAATCTGTTGCTTTAAGTTCTTCCTACAAATCCATGATATTAAAACCCGGTAATTTTTAACGGACATGTACACTAGTAATAATATAATCCAATAATTGCTTCGCCAATTATCAAATTTTACTATTTTGATCAGAGATAATTACACAAGAGGTCACGCTCTTAATTAGTTCTCCCGCCATTCCCGGGCACACTAATCAACACAAGACGCAATTAATTAATTGGTCATGACCATCGATTATTGCATTAACAACCATCAGTGGCGTCAGCTGACACGCCGTCCAATCAGCGTGCGAGTTGCATCAGCCAATCATTGCGTCGCAATTTCCTTCACTTCTTGCTAAGAGCAAACAGGTGCTATTTTATTGTTTGTTTCTGTTATTATTATGTTTATTGTGTGCATTACACTGTACTCTGTACACTACACTGTACTCTGTACACTACACTGTACTCTGTACACTACACTGTACTCTGTACACTACACAGGATTGGGTACGGTACACAGATTGTGTACACTGAACAGAATATGTACTCTACACACCTTTGTGTACACCACACAGAACCGTGCACACTACAGAGAACTGTGTACACTACACAGAAACGTACACACTACACAACACTGTGTACACTACACAAGATCATGCTCACTACACAAGACTGTGTACACTACACAGCACTGTGTACACCACACAGCACTGTGTACACCACACAGCACTGTGTACACTACACAGCACTGTGTACACCACACAGCACTGTGTACACCACACAGCACTGTGTACACTACACAACACTGTATACACCACACAACACTTCACAGACGACTCGTGCCCATTCAAACTACACAGATCCCCTTGTATGTGAACACAGTAATTACACAGACAGTGTCGTGAGCTCTGTATATTTGCATGCTCGCTTCGACGCACACAAACACGGACTCATAAGTCGTGTATGAGCCCCTGCATCTCAGAGCATCTTACAGCGCGCAACTTCAATTATCTGTGATGCGTTTTTTGCATCTCTCCCTTCAGCTTATCTCCTGTGCAGCCCTGCTGTTCATGCTGTCTTCTTTTGTTTGTATTATGCGTCATTTCTCTGTTTATGCGTCACTTCACTATTTATGAGGTATTATGCGTCATTTCTCTGTTTATGCTTCACTTCACTGTTTATGCTGCATTATGCGTCATTTCTCTGTTTATGCGTCACTTCACTGTTTATGAGGTATTATGCGTCATTTCTCTGGTTATGCGTCACTTCACTGTTTATGAGGTATTATGCGTCATTTCTCTGTTTATACGTCACTTCACTGTTTATGCTGCATTATGCATCATTTCTCTGTTTATGCGTCACTTCACTGTTTATGCGGTATTATGCGTCATTTCACTGTTTATGCGGTATTATACATCATTTCTCTGTTTATGCGTCACATCACTGTTTATGCTGCATTATGCGTCATTTCTCTGTTTATGCGTCACTTCGCTGTTTATGCGGTATTATGCTTCAATTTTGTTGTGTTTCTACGGTATTATCCTGCATTTCTGCCTGGTGCAATTAACAGATGTAGTCAACAGTTGTAATCAGCAGATTGTAAACACTGCATACAAAGAAACATGAAGAAATATCAACACCATATAATAACGCCAGGTGTCTCCTTGAATAAATAAATAAATATATATATATATATATACATATATAAATACATACAAATTATCTGTGTAATTTCTCCTATGTTATTAATGTGGAAATCTTTCTTAAATAGTGATAGTGAAATCCGTAGACACTCAGGTATATAGATTGTTAACCGATGGAGTTAAATCCGTAGACTTTCTGATTAGGTCTGAGAATCTGTTGCTTTAAGTTCTTCCTTCATATGCATGATATTAAAACCTGTTATTTTTAACAGGCATACACACTAGTTTATAAGAAATATTTAAATGTAATGAAAACAGTTAGTAGGATCAGTAGTATCAGCTATCAGAATACATGTAAAAATTTTGCTTAACCCTAAAAGGCTTTTGAAAAATTCCTTAATTCTAAAACCCAGGTTACATTTAATGTGTGTGCATGCGAGCTAAGTACTTAACTAGATCAATAATTTGGTAATTAGACCACTGATCTGCTAGCTAAACCATTTATATGCTAATTAAAAAACTAATTTGCTAGTTAGACCTCTAATCTGCTAGTCAGACCACTAATTTACTAGGAAGATCACTAATCTGCTAGTTAGACCACTAATATGCTAATTAGATCACTAATAACCTAATTAAATCACTAATCTTCCAATTAGATCATTTATCTGCTAATTAGATCACTAATTTGCTATTTAAATCACTAATCCTGCATTAATATCCCTAATCCTGCATTAAGATCACTAATCCTGCATTAAGATCACTAATCCTGCATTAAGATCACTAATCCTGCATTCAGATCCCTAATCCTGCATTAAGATCACCAATCCTGGATTCAGATCACTAATCCTGCATTCAGATCACTAATCCTGCATTCAGATCACTAATCCTGCATTCAGATCACTAATCCTGTATTTAGATCATTAATCCCCCAGGCGAATCACTAATACTGCCTCTTAATTCTGCAGCTCAGAAGGAGTTGATGCAAAAATTTTCCCGTTTTCCGTGCTTTATTTTTCAACACAACTCGCACTGGATGCAGGTTACACACCATATTTAATTCAATTTATCTATATTTAATGGTCGTCTTCTGTATCTTTTTGCCATTTGTGTTTACATTAAATTGTTGAAAAATTAACTCATGCACCTCCTACAAAATCAAATTAAAATTAGTTGGATCTTACCCAATTATCTTGCATCTACTCGCTCACTAACGCATATTTTTCAACCACAAAACGTACATGGTGCATTCATCATACTCATTGATGGACGTGTTTTCACTGAACTCGACTTCATTGACTTCATTGCGTGCTTATTTTCATCAAACACCTATTATTTTACTGTATCAACACTAACACTATTTAATAAAACGCTAGGTGTCTCCTTAAGTAAATAAATTTATGTTTTTTGTGCGTAATTTCTACTATTTTATTATAGTGGGAGTCTCCCTTAAATACTGGTAGTTAAATCCGTAGACTTTCTGATTAGGTCTGAGAATCTTTTGCTTTAAGTTCTTCCTTCAAATACATGATATTAAAACCCATTATTTTTAACGGGCATACACACTAGTATGTAATGATACACAGTTTGTTGCTTGCTTGCTCGGTTCGTCTCTCTGTGACGCTGTTAAGGATTTAGATAAGAGAAAATTCGGTAGGGTATACATGTATTATAAGCATTGTATTGTGGATACCAAAGGGACATCCTTCAATGTAGAAACTTTTTCGCAAAGCCTGCGTCCACTGGCAAATCAAACGAAAAATTCAGTAAAAAAATGCGTGAGGTTTCACGTATTTTTAACTGAATTTTTTGTCATCATATCCAACAGAGTAGACATCACAGCTGCACGAAGAAATCACGTGAAAAAAGACGTGCGTGTTGTCATTATAACCTGAGTGGTGTTATCATCAAGTGGGTGTTGTTATCATCTCTTCAGTGCTGTTGTTATCACGTGAGTGCTGTTATCATCTCGTGAGTGCTGTTATCATCTCGCAAGTGCTGTTATCATCTCGTGAGTGTTGTTATCATCTCGTGAGTGCTGTTATCATCTCGTGGGTGCTATTATCATCATGTGAGGGCTGTTATTATCTTAAGGGAAATTGAATAACTAAAACCAAATAAATGTCATGTAATTTTCTTTATAATTTCCTCCGTTGCCTTCATTACTCTAAAACTGCAACAGAGAGAGAGATAGGAGGGGGGTTGAGGAGTGATACTGAAGGGGGGACAGGGGGGACTGTGTGCTGCTCGGTGATGTTGATTCACATCGCATCAAATTCAGGCCGATGATTGGTCCATTATGACAATCCGAGCGTTTTAATTGGCCCCAACATTGCCTCTCATCCGCTTCTAAATTAATTGATAATAACGCAAAAATTAAGCAAGCAAAAATTGCCTTCCTGTGCCGCATGGAGGCTTCCAATAAAATCATGTGGGTTGATTTTAAACACCCGTGATAGTTGTAGTTTGTTGTAGCCCCTCAAAAAGTCCTCCTGAACTTACATCGTGTTTGCTTCGTAAAAATCATTGTGTGTGCGAATAAATTGCTTTCTAACTAGAATAATTGACTTCACATTAAAGCTCATGGGCTATTCCTAGGAACGCAATGTAAACAAAGTGTCCAGTGGACACTAAAGTTAGCTCTGAAGTTAACATTAAATTGCTCTCTATATTTTAGAAATTTTCCAGTACATGTCACCATATTTTGGTTTCTCCTCTTTGGTTCATAGCCACACTCACGGAATTCATAAATTCAAAAAGTAGCACATTTTTAATATCATTTTGCAAAAAGAAATATTCAAAAGTTTATGGAACAGTAACGTCTATAGTACAGTTGCATGACTGAAAAACATGCGAACACTTTACACGTACTTTTTAACTACACGATACACATGCAAAAACTTGTGCCGTGTTTGATAAAAAAAAATCGGATACAAAGTCTACGGATTTTACTTCCTAAGTTTAAGTTATTATTTCCCATTGAATTTAAGGTTGTTTTTTTGGCAATATGTAATGAAGTTTTCACGTGAATGACGGTCACAGGTTTTCATGCATTGATATTTTTCTAAGGATGAAAATAAACTCAATTTAGGTTGCATACTGTAACATAAATCTTTAGAACCCACATGCTGAAAGCTGAGGCGCGTATATTAATGTTGAAATTAGCAAAAATTAATACGTAGAAATTCCACAATTTCTGTGTAAAAAACACACAATTTCTACTACATTTAGAAACATCATGTTTGTCCGAAGGTTTTATAAAGAGTTTGAATATTATCCAGATTTTTATCAACCATTTCATTACCATCGCACAAAGCCCTTGTTATAATAATCTCTTTTTTAATATTTTGTAAAATTGTAATGCTCTCAAGCGAATAAAAATATTAAATAAATGTTACAAAAAGATTAAATAAACAATAAATAAACACCCCTAACCTTGCGAATAAAAACTAAATTTCTTGTTAACACAACTGCTCGAGACTGAATGCATATTTCCACAAAGCTAGTTCCACTAAAAAAAAGAATATCTTCGTCTAAAATTTACATGAAAAAATTATTGAAATCTAAAGGCTTTACATTGAAAAATTTAGTTAATGTTAAACATACGGCAAGTGAAGAAACATATTATGTTCAAGTTACTATGAAAATAATTACACAAATTGATACTTTTTAATATTTTACTGTAGAAATTGCAATCAGAACATGGTTAACACGAGCACAAGTTGCAAATCAAACCACACGGTTGAAAAAATTACATGAATATTTTACATTTTCAAACACAAGCTGCAACTGCAGAGATGTAAAAGAAAGTCTTAATAGATGAAATGGTGTCGAAAATAACATATATTTGGTTGAAAAAATGATCTCCCACTTCACACGATATTTTTAATTTAAATTAAACTTTTTTTAACTTTACTGCTGCTTTATTAATTGAGTTTTTGTTTGTTCAAAACTAGCAGGAAAATGTATGGTGTACTCTGGGGCGTACCTTGATTATACGTAGAAGTACCATAATTTTATGGTATGGTTTTATAACACAATTATACACACGCTTATCATGATTATTCGTACACGTAACATGAAGGAGGATGTTCATGGTTTTCCGTGGAAATATTTTATATATAAATAAATACAAGTACCGACTGCAGTCATGATTTATTAATATTTTGCTCTTTTTTCGCTCATTGATGTGTAATTTTTAACGAAATAGATATTACCCAATGCAGTACAACATGGTTGAAAAATAACAATATAATCATAACAATCCTGAAAAATAACGGTGTCAATATAACATTCGCAGCAAATAACAATGAAAACATAACATTCATGGAAAATATCAATATGAACATAACATTTTTGAAAAATAACATTAATAGCAAAACATTCCTAAAAAATATGTTGTTTACATAACATTCGGAAAAAATAGCAAGGTAACATTCACGTATGTAAACATTCATTTTCTACCCGCTAGATACCTTCATTTTCTTTCAGGTGAATAACTGTATACTGTACACTGTATACTGCATACCGAACTGCTCTGTTAACAGAAATCTAAACTTATAAATGGAAGCATGTACAGATGTAACTGTGAAGTCGGATGAGCATCATAACAAAATTTAGAGCCTAACACTGTTATAATTCGCTAATTATTTACCTTACCATGTTATTATACTTACAAGTCCTTTATTTATATTGGCTTTTACAGGATACACATAACGCGTTACTCGTCACCTTTTGATGTGGCCGTTACGTGTCTTTCCTCCACTTGCTGCACGTGGGTGTTTCTATCCGTTTTCCAATAGCCACGTGCCCATCAAGCACGTGCCTAGCAACCACGTGCCCAGCAACTACGTACCCATCAAACCACGTACCCATCAACCACGTGCCCATCAAGCACGTGCTCACCACGCCACGTGCCCAGCAAGTTCAGTTCACACAAGATACCGCAGGGTAAAACTGAAAAATGTACATCATTAATGCAAAAAGATATACAGTTGTACGTGATTCTGTGTTTGTGTGTGTGTGTGTGTGTGTGTGTGTGTGTGTGAGAGCACGTAGCCGTGTGTAGTGGCATATAGCTTACCATCACCTGAAATTTACTGTTAATTATACATGCTCTTCTAAGCAGAGAAACAAGTTCTGATTATTAAATTAGAAAAAATGAATGCTCTATTTGCAGTCAGGGGTGAAATTGTTATATATATATATATAATATATATATATATATATTTGACTCGAATGTATATATGACTCGAATGTCTTGCTTAAACGTACTTCATACAAACAGCGTACATATACTACATGCATACTACACAACCCACTATGCACATACAGTGTGTATATTGTACACGTGACGTGTGAGATGTATAAAATATATTAAATTTATTTAATACACACAAATTAATATATTTAATCAAATATTTGAGGGCTTTATCATTTCAGTATCTCATTCAAAAATACAAGTAATATTACGCCGTAAAAATATTTACGCTTACTGAGGTAGTAAATACCAGAAGAATATTAGAGACTCTTCAATTTTTTTAGAATAAATGATGTCCCCAGTAAGTCATTGATTATTGAATGTTTCACATAAAATACGCAATGTTTGTGGTAAATTATGGTAATGACACATTTATTGCTTTATGGTCATAGGTACATACATCATGGTAATTATGGTTGGTATCTGTGATTTCAGGTAATAGAAACGGTTTTTATTTTTTTATTTTTAATTGAGAAGTACCCCTTGTTATATGATTAAAAAATAATAGTGTAATACAATGATATAATATATATATATATATATATATTATATCATATATATATATATATATATATATATATAT
>VCRD01006053.1:18477-29907 GCA_006783055.1 Trinorchestia longiramus
TCTCTTTCTCTCTCTCTCTCTCTCTCTCTTTCTCTCGCGTAGTAAATAACCTAAAAGTCTACGGATTCTTTGTATCACATTTCAATGTTATGCCATTCATTTTAGTCTACAGTTTTTTGTAACAAATTTAAATATTTTGCTATTAAATTATATGGCAAGAGTTTGAAATTTCGGGGTAATAATTCCACTACATTTTACTCTATGTTTGTTTTTACGTTGGTTTGTGCTTATTCATCTTTGTGATGACCGCTGTTAATTATTTTTACATTATATGGAAATTGATTCGAAATGAATAAACAGAGAAATAACATGAGGAGTAGATTTTACATGCCAAGATAGAGAAATGCATTGTTTTTTAACATGCTAGGAAATGAGCACAAGAATATTACGATAGATAAGCTGGATGGATGGATATGACAATATTAAAATAAACATGCTTGATGGATGAGCATAAAAACATTGAGATAAACATGCTGAATGATTGGAAGTGAAAATATTAGGATGGAAGTGGTGAATGGATGTGCACAAAAATATAATATTTGTGAAGTTACACTCAAATGTTTATGCATTTTATGTATTGCTTCAATAATAAGCGGTACATAAACGATCACAAATTTATTTCTTTAATAAACGTGTCTTAATATCGCTAAACTCTTAAAGAAGTATTATTGATAAGATTATCAACAGATGTCCTTTGTACAACATAAATAACATCCTAAACATCGTCAATACATTATAATTTTGATATACTTAAATGGTGACATATTACAGGATTGCGTATGATTTTTGTGATACAAAATGTAAAAAAATATAATAAAAGATAAATATTCCCATTAAACTTCAAGCAAGCATCTAGGAGAAATTTGATAGTTTGAGAATGATGTTAGAGCCCATCATGTAATAGTTTTAATATTATGCATGAAATTATGCAACACAATTCCATTATTCCTGACCTTTTCAGTTCTAATTGTTACAATTCCGATTATTTTATTAAAATTTGTATTATTATAATTAATAACTTGATTTTTAATTAATAATTCGATGAAACATTAGAAAAACTACGAGAATGTAGCCATTAACTTTCTATTTATACGATGAACAATTTTTTTCTGATAATTAGATATGAAGTTTGCCATAAAATAATGTGCCATAAAATAATGCTCTTAGAACCGTACGATAAAATAATGTTCTTAGAACTTCACCATAAATAATGCCCTTAGAACTGGGACATAAAATAATGCCCTTAGAACTGTACCATAAAATAACGCTCTTGGAACTGTACCTTGAAAATAATGTCCTTAGAACTTTGCCATAAAATAATGCGCTTAGAACTGTATCATAAAATAACGCTCTTGGAACTGTACCTTGAAAATAATGTCCTTAGAACTGTGCCATGAAATAATGCCCTTAAAACTGTACCATAAAATAATGCCATTAGAACTGTGCCATAAAATAATGCCCTTAGAACTGTGCCATAAAATAATACCCTTAAAACTGTACCATAAAATAATGCCCATAGAACTGTGCCATAAAATAATGCCCTTAGAACTGTGCCATAAAATAATGCCCTTAGAACTGTACCATAAAATAATGCTCTTAGAACTGTACCATAAAATAATGCTCTTAGAACTGTACCATAAAATAATGCCCTTAGAACTGTACCATAAAATAATGCTCTTAGAACTGTGCCATAAAATCATGCCCTTAGAACTGTGCCATAAAATCATGCCCTTAGAACTGTGCCATAAAATAATGCTCTTAGAACTGTGCCATAAAATCATGCCCTTAGAACTGTGCCATAAAATCATGCCCTTAGAACTCTGCCATAAAATAATGCCCTTAGAACTGTGCCACAAAATCATGCCCTTAGAACTGTGCCATAAAATCATGCCCTTAGAACTCTGCCATAAAATAATGCCCTTAGAACTGTGCCACAAAATCATGCCCTTAGAACTGTGCTGTAAGCAGTAAGTATACATGAGGTTTGTCCTTTTAAACTGTGGCTTTAGAATAATTATCAACCCTGCTTAATAAAACTCTAATAACTTCTTCAATAAGTATGGTTGATAACACAAAATGGCCGTAAACGATTTTTTTTGACAAATGATTTTTTTCGAAAAATTCGAAAAAAAAATGACGAAACTGGTTTATTTGAATTGAAAAGTTTTTTCCGTAAATGGTTCACTTGAAGGCAAAAGAATTAATTTCAGGTTGCACCCACAAAAAATGTATTCATTTTGTTCAAAAATTTAATTTTGGAAGCCTGTTTTGAACAGTACATTCATATCAACAAATCCCCATAATTTTGTAAAACTTCATTTTGAAGTTTATTTATTAGTTCATATTCTTCGAATTCATATTCTACCATTTCATCTTTTATCAGTTTATATTCTAACAGTTCATTTTCTAGCAGGTCATACTCCACCACCTCATATTCTACCATTCTACCAGTTCATATTTTACCTGTTCATTTTATGCCAGTTCATATTCTACCAATTCATATTCTGCCAAATCCTATTCTACTAGTTCATATTCTATAGTTCTAGTTCTACCAGTTCATATTCTACCCGTTCATACATACCAGTTCATATTCAACCAGTTTATATTCTACCAGTTCATTTTCTGCCAGTTCATGTTCTACCAGTTCATATTCTGTCAGTTCATATTCTACTAGTTCATATTCTGCCATCTTATATTCTACCAGTTTGTATTCTACTGGATCCCGTCTACAAATAAGTCATAATGCACGCACGTACATTCTCATACTCATGTTGTAGCTGATAGTTGAGTCATGATCCACCGACATATATTCTACATTATGTGGTAGTGACTTGTAATGCTGCATCATGTTGCATTTATACTCTACTGCATCATGTTGTGTTTATTTTCTACTGTATCATGTTGCATTCATACTCTACTGCATCATGTTGTGTTTATTTTCTACTGTATCATGTTGCATTCATACTCTACTGCATCATGTTGTGTTTATTTTCTACTGTATCATGTTGCATTCATACTCTATTACATCATGTTGCATTCATACTCTATTACATCATGTTGCATTCCTACTCTATTGCATCATGTTGTCTTCATTTTCCACTGCATCATGTTGAATTCATAATCTACTGCTTCATGTTGTATTCATATTCAACTACTGCACATTCCTTCATCACTTTCTACTAACTCATGCTCCACTATTTTTATTTAACTAACTTTTTTCCTAACATTTTGTTAAACTATTCCCATATTTTGATTTATTTTCCTATTACATTAAGTAGGATTAACGCATCACAAATAAAGCGTGACCTTTAAAACATTGAAACTTTGGTTTCCTAAAATACTAAAACTGTATGTAGAATAAAATAGAATAGAATAGAATAGAATGAGGCTATAGGAACAAACCTTCGGACCCATTCTTGGGTCGGATAATTACTTCGATAATCATTCGATTGTTTACCCAAGTCCCATGCCGTATTTCTAGCCGCGTCAACCATGTCGGCAGCGGGATTCGAACCCGGGTCTTCCCGCTCGCAAGCAGATTCGCTCACCAGTCGACCAAGCTGGTGGTATGACCATATAACCATGGCACAATTGATAAATCATTAAGTGACCATGAAACAAGTCTATTAATGGGAAAGCAAATTTACCGAAGGAAAATGGGTAAGATTGGGGATTTTTTTTGTCCCTAATATTGAGTATGTGTCGTGACACAAGGTAGATGTTGTGTGTGTGTGTGTTTCTCCTTCCTATAATACGTATGGCATTGTGTGTGTTTTTAATTCATGTTTTTAGTACAGTAAGTGCGATACTGACATCGGTTCTGACTTATGGCACTCTAAGGTTACGACGCTTGTTCTACAAATTTTAAGTTGAATTAAACATCATGTCCCAGTTATTCCATGAAACTTAAAGTCAGATTATGATCCTGTCAAATTTATTCAATCAAACACAGAGTCATATAAAACATCCTTTCAAAAATATTCCATCAAACTTAAAGTTAAATTAAACAGTCTGTCGAAATTATTCTAACGAACTTAAAATAAAATTCATCCTGCCAAAATGATTCCGTCAAACTCAAAGTCAAATTAAACAGTCTGTTGAAAGTATTCCATCGAACTTAATGTAAAATTAAATGCTAGTTAACTTGAGAAACATAATCTCACTAAGGCTCAAAAATCGTCTTGACCATTACTGGTCCTGTACAAAAATATCTTGTTTCTGAAGCGAGTGAATTTTGATCTAAAAACAAACTCAATTCGATATTTTTCCAGCATTGCAAAGCAGCAGCAGCAGGTGATTAAATAATTGTACGTAGTTGAAATAAAATAACAGAAATGAATGATGCCTTTGAAATGGATCAGAAGCTTATAGAACGGAGTATATAATGCTACAGTTACTTGTAAATTCTTAAAAGCTGTATGCCTGTGCGTGAGTGCGTATGTGAAAATACGTGTGACTACGATATTTCCTCCGTTCACCTTTACCTTCCACTTTTTCCTTGCCTCGTTTCCTTCCACCTGTTGTTTCCACCTTTTCCTTCCACCTTTTAATATCACCTTTTAACGCCACATTTTCCTTTCACCTTTTCTTTCCTCCTCTACCGGGGTAGAATAGAGGGAGAGAGTAATAGTGTTACTAGTCTGAGGGTATTAGAGGTAATGAAACTAGTAGTTCCTCAATGCAAACTATTTCCTTCCCCTTTTCCGCCAGTGCTAGAATAGTTATTTGTCCGTGTGTGAATGGTATATGGAGTATGACTGATGATTTTTCTGACAGCCGCACTCCAATCTATTTTAATTTGTTACACAATTCATTAATTAAAAATCAGTTCTTAATAAACGAATAATTACCTCACTATTCTAAATCTTCACTCATTATCCTCTGTATTCCACTGCACCAAATCACAATTCCTAAATCATCCTACTAACATGAAGAAGTCATCAAGTATATTCTGATTACACAAGCATGATGAAAAAACCGTTTTCAATATTGATTACACACACCCCCTCGAGATGAGCATACCCCTCCCCCCTCCCCAGTGCGGGGGTCCGCCATTTTATCAGCACTTTCAATCATGCGGATCCGAGTTTTTTTTTGAAGTACACACAGCAACGGAGGAAACCTCGCCCTGTGAATCTCGTTTTCTGTGATGGTTGATTTACTATGTCTACTTGCTGGTACTTTTTACTACCTGAACGCATGTGCAGTAAGTAGTGCATGGATATGGACAGTGTGCCTTTAATATCGGCTATACTATAAATTAATTGAAAAACACGAAGCTTAGTGTGGTAATATTTCTCAAATGTGAAAATATCATACTAGACACCGTGGACTTTATGTGTGAAAACGTGTTTGTAGAGGCCGTGGATTTTTCATAGAAAATTCCCCTGATTCTGGTTGAACTGAAATCAGCGACGCGTTCTTTTTCTATCATACACTACGACACAAAAGTTTCGTTAACATCAGTCACGAGTTTTTTTCTTGCACACTATAATATGAAAATATAATGTTTACAAAATAATGACCCCATGCAACCGATTTTGTTGCTCATGAAATAGAAGAGTGAAGCCCCGTATTGAACAGCACATCTTACACTGTAGTCATCACTCTGTACTCAGGCACTTACATGTAATACACTGTGCTTTACTAAACACACAGTGTATACGTCTGTGACCTCGAAATGTGTACAAGTACGATGCGATTTATGACATTGAGTTGTAATATCATTAGTGACATAATTCTGCACTGTAATATACAATCATTGTTTCATTATTTTTGCTCTATTGTTCTACTATTGTTACAGTGGAATAATCCATGCACTGTACATTATGTAAATGATGTACAGAGGAACATTCGGAAATCAAGTAGGTTATATGCCCGACGTTACTTGTACATAGTAATAATCATTGCAGTACTGCTTAGTACACTCTAGTACTGGTGTACTACGTAGTCCATTACTATTCAGAATGCACAAGTACTACGTAGTACACGTCATTACTAGTCATTACCCACCAGTACTATTTAGAATACGTCAGTACTACTCAGTAAACGCCAGTACTACTTAGTACACGCCAGTAGTACTTGGTACATGCAAGTGCTACTTAGTACACGCCAGTAGTACTTGATACATGCAAGTGCTACATAGTACATGCTAGTACTAGTACTACTTACTAGTTCTGCTAAGTACTGTACTACTTAATAATGTGTTACTTAGTCCTGTAGTACTTACTACTGTACTACTTAGTACTGTTCTGCTAAGTACTGTACTACTTAGTACTGTTCTGCTAAGTACTGTGCTACTACGTACTGTACTAGCTTACTTCAGAATACTGGTACAAGGATCAAAAGTTCTTTATGTGCGTGTGATTATTATTGATAATTGTGCTGCTCTGGCATTGTGACTCACATGAACATTAATATTTCCATATACTGACTGATTTCATGTAAAAAGTATGCCATTTTATGGTAGGATCTACAATAAAATATATTGCTCCCTTCGCTTAAATTGTGAGGATTTTAAAGCAATTCCATGCAGCTTTTGTCACCAGTAAGAGGAATAAACAGTTGAATTATTGGGCTTGTTTTTTTCCTCTTTTGCTTTAAATGGAAAGTAATGAACGATTGTAAAAAATTATCATTTGAAGACTCAACTGCTAAATTTAAAAAAAATCCAATTATAATTATGATCTGAAAATAACGTTTTGGAGTTCCAGTAATATTAAATGCGTCAATTGGTGATTTGTATTTAGTACTATTGGATCTATTCTATTATCAGCTCCGTAATAATTCTATTATCAGCTCGGTATTGAACCAAGAATGGGCCAAACGGCTCGTTCCTATTGCCTTATTCTATTCTATTCTATTCTATTCTAATGAATACGACGCATAATTCAATATTTGTAATATATTTTCCAATTATCTAACACGAACCCTTTCTGTCTAAACGAAAAGAGTTTCCACGAACACAAAAAACAACAATCTGTTGCTTAAATTCCACACGCAACGGTGCATAAGCTTGTGCGTGTGCTTGGTTTGGCGAAAATGGGCTTCAGGCTTATCTGTATAACATTGTGTTCACGTGCTCTTTTTTGAGAAGAAACCGTCAAATTTACACGTGTAGGTGCGTGCTTTATCTTCAACACACGCGTGACAAGTTCACGCATAAGTTGTACGGATAGTTAGTTAATCACGACGTTGGGGAATTACCAGTTAGTTAACTACAACGTTATTAATTATAAAGTTAGTTAACTACATAGTTGGTAAATTACGAAGTTAGTTAACTTAAAAGTTGGTCGATTGCAAGTTAGAAAACTATAAGGTAGCTAATTACCAAGTCAGATAATAACAAAGTTAGCTAATTACCAAGTCAGATAACAAAAAAGTTGGCTAACTACCAAGTCAGATAACTGCAAAGTTGGCTAATTACCAAGTCAGATAACTACAAATTTCGATTACCACCAAAAAAGAAAACTACAAAGTTGGCTAATTATTAAGTTAGATAACTACAAAGTTAGATTAGGCTTCTACACTGCAGTAAAATCTGGTAGTTTATTACTGATAAAAGACTCAACATCTACGAACGACCTTTAAGGAATCATGTCAGGATATTTTTTCCCACACTTGAGTGATAATTACTTGATCAATGTCATAACGTTCATTCTCTTTTACATGAATAAAAAAGAATTACATCCCGAGTAATAATGAGTCATTTCGTGAAGAATATGACAAAGACCATGAATTGTGATGTGAGTAATAATTTATTAAATTATGAGGGACAATGAATTATACTGGTGAATATTCAGTTATTATCACCATGTATCGTATCTAGCATCCCCTCTCACCCACCCTGTACCCCCACACTTCGTACCCCCACACTTTGTACCCCCACNTACGAAGTGTGAGGGTACGAAGTGTGAGGGTACGAAGTGTGAGGGTACGAAGTGTGGGGGTACGAAGTGTGAGGGTACAAGGAGAGAGGGGATGCTAGATACGATACAGGGTGATAATAACTGAATATTCAGCAATATAATTAATTGCTTCTCATAATTTAATGAATTATTTCTCACAGCGTAATTCATGGTCTTTGTCATATTCTTCACGAAATGACTCATCATTACTCGGGATGTAATATTTTTTTATTCGCGAAGAAGAGAATGAATGTTATGACATTGATCAAGTAATTATCACTAAAGTGTGGGAAAAAATATCCTGACAAGATTCCTTAAAGGTCGTTCGTAGATGTTGAGTCTTTTATCAATAATAAACTACCAGATTTTACTGCAGTGTAGAAGCCTAATATAACTTTGCAGTTATCTGACTTAATAATTAGCCAACTTTGTAGTTTTCTGACTTGGTAATCAACCAACTTTTAAGTTAACTAACTTCGTAATTTTCCAACTATGTAGTCAACTAACTTTATTAATCCTAACGTTGTAGTTAACTAACTGGTAATTCCCCAACGTTGTAATTAACTAACTATCCGTACAACTTATACGAGAAACTTGTCACGTGTGTGTTGAGGATAAAGCACGCACCTACACGTGTAAATTTGAAGATTTCTTTTCAAAAAAGAGCACATCAACATAAGGTTATCCAGATAAGCCTGAACCCCATTTTCGCCAAACCAAGCACACGCACGAGCTTATGCATCGTTGCGTGTAGAATTTAAGCAACAGATTGTTGTTTCTTATGTTCATAGAAACTCTTTTCGTTTAGACAGAAAGGGTTCGTGTTAAATAATTGGAATATATAATACAAATATTGAATTATGCGTCGTATTCATTATTACGGAGCTGATAATAGAATAGATCTAATACTACTAAATACAAATCACCAAATGACGCATTTAATTTTACTGGAACTCCAAAACGTTATTTTCAGATCATAATTATAATTGGATTTTTTTAATTTAGCAGTTGAGTCTTCAAATGATAATTTTTTACAATCGTTCATTACTTTCCATTTAAAGAAAAAGAGGAAAAAAGACAAGCCCTATAATTCAACTGTTTATTCCTCTTACTGGTGACAAAAGCTGCATGGAATTGGTTTAAAATCCTCACAATTTAAGCGAAGGGGGAAAATATATTTTATTGTAGATCCTACCATAAATGACATATATTTTTTTACATTAAATCAGTCAATATATGGAAATATTAATGGTCATGTGAGTCACAATGCCTGAGTAGCACAATTATCAATAATAATCACACGCACATGCAGAACTGTTGATCCCTGTACCAGTATTCTGAAGTAAGCTAGTACAGTACTTAGTAGCACAGTACTAAGTAGAACAGTACGTAGTAGCACAGTACTAAGTAAAACAGTACTTAGTAGCACAGTACTAAATAGTACAGGACTAAGTAGCACATTACTAAGTAGTACAGTACTTAGCAGAGCAGGACTATGTAGTACAGTACTAAGTTGCACAGTACTAAGTAGTACAGTATTAAGTAGTACTGAAGTGTACTAAGTAGCACTTGCATGTACCATGTACTACTGGCGTGTACTAAGTAGAACTGGCGTTTACTGAGTAGCACTGACGTGTGCTAAATAGTACTGGTGGGTAATGACTAGTAATAGCGTGTACTACGTAGTACTTGTGCATTCTGAATAGTAATGGCCTACGTAGTACACTAGTACTAGAGTGTACTAAGCA
Organism: Trinorchestia longiramus; assembly: GCA_006783055.1. Lineage (NCBI taxonomy): Eukaryota > Metazoa > Arthropoda > Malacostraca > Amphipoda > Talitridae > Trinorchestia > Trinorchestia longiramus. Next base: position 28,133 of record VCRD01006053.1, read on the forward strand.
GTACTGCGATGACTATTACTATGTACAAATAACGTCCGGCATACAACCTACTTGATTTACGAATGTGCCTCTGTACATCATTAACATAATATGCAGTGCATGGATTGTTCCACTCCAACAATCGTAGAACAATAGAGCAAAAATAATGAAACAATGATTGTATATTACAGTGCAGAATTATGTCACTAATGATATTACAACTCAGTGTCGTAATTTGCATCGTACATGTACACATTTCGAGGTCACATGCGTGTACACTGTGCGTTTAGTAAAGCACAGTGTAGTACATGTAAGTGCCTAAGTGCAGAGTGATGACTACAGTGTAATTAAAATGTGCTGTTCAGTACGGGGCTTCACTGTTTTATTTCATGAGCAACAAAATCGGTTGCATGGGGTCATTATTTTGTAAACATTATATTTTCATATTATAGTGTACAAGAAAAAACTCGTGACTGATGTTAACGAAACTTTTGTGTCTTAGTGTTTGATAGAAAATGAACGCGTCGCTGATTCCAGTTTAACCAGAATCAGGGGAATTTTCTGTGAAAAATCCACGGCCTCAACAAACATGTTTTCACACATAAAAGTCCATGGTGTCTTGTATGATATTTTCACATTTGAGAGTATTTTCACATAGTATAGCCGATATTAAAGGCACACTGTCCATGCCCATGCACTACTTACTGCATATGCATTCAGGTAGTAAAAAGTACCAGCAAGTAGACATAGTAAATCAAACATCACAGAAAACGGGATTCACAGGGCGAGGTTTCCTCCGTTGCTGTGTGTACTTCAAAAAAAAAACTCGGATCCGCATGATTGAAAGTGCTGATAAAATGGCGGACCCCCGCACGGGGGAGGGGGAGGGGTATGCTCATCTCAAGGGGGTGTGTGTAATCAATATTGAAAACGGGTTTTTTATCATGCTTGTGTAATCAGAATATACTTGATGACTCCTTCATGTTTGTAGGATGATTTAGGAGTTGTGATTTGGTGCAGTGGAATACAGGGGATAATGAGTGAACATTTAGAATAATGAGGTAGTTATTCGTTTATTAAGAACTGCTTTTTAAATAATGAATTGTGAAACAAATTAAAATAGATTGAAGTGCGGCTGTCAGAAAAATCATAAGTCATATCCATATACCATTCACATACGAACAAATAACTATTCTAACACTGGCGGAAAAGGGGAAGGAAATAGTTTGCATAAAGGAACTACTAGTTTCATTACCTCTAATACCCTCGGACTAGTAACACTATTACTCTCTCCCTCTATTCTACCCCGGTAGAGGAGGAAGGAAAAGGTGGAAGGAAAAAGTGGTGTTAAAAGGTGATATTAAAGGGTTGAAGGAAAAGGTGGAAACAACAGGTGGAAGGAAAAGAGGCAAGAATAAAGTGGAAGGTAAAGGTGAAAAGAGGAAATGTCGTAGTCACACGTATTTTCACATACGCATTCACGCACATGCATACAGCTTTTTAGAATTTACCAGCATATGTAGCATTATATTCTCCGTTCTATCAGCTTCTGATCCATTTCAAAGGCATCATTCATTTCTGTTATTTTATTTCAACTACGTACAATTATTTAATCACCTGCTGCTGCTGCTTTGCAATGCTGGAAAAATATGGAAATGAGTTTGTTTTTAGATCAAAATTCACTCGCTTCAGAAACATGATGTTTTTCTAGAGGACCAGTAATGGTCAAGACGATTTTTGAGCCTTAGTGAGATTATGTTTCTCAAGTTAACTAGCATTTAATTTTACATTAAGTT
>VCRD01006054.1:13568-25513 GCA_006783055.1 Trinorchestia longiramus
AACTGCGTACGTCTTACTCCGCTGGCGGTCTGAGTCGAACTGACGCTTACCCGCTGGCCGAGAAGGGCCGAGGAGCGCGTTCGGGCCGACTCGGGCTAGTCGAGTAGCGAAAATCTGTTCGAGGTCCGATGCATTTACTACTCGAATTTTTTGGTCGAGCACCGATTTGGTCAAGTATAGAGGCGGTCGAGTACCGAGGTACGACTGTACATACAACAGAATGGCATCCCCGAGCTTATTTGCTTTTTATAAATAATTCCTCAACGGCCACCCTTGGCCATTCCACGTAAAAGTGTGGTGGTAGTAGTGATGAAGTGATAAGGTATAGTGATGTGGAATGATGTTTTAACGTGTAAGGTATGTGATGTATTATAAGGATGTGTGAAGGTGAACGGGTACGTGGGGAATGCGAGCAGTTGGGCCTCAGACCTATTAAGAGCCAACAGCTATCGCGCAGCAGAATACAAACAAAACAAGCAGCGTAAGCAAGTCTGAACGACGCCAAGAAGATGAAATATGTCGTACGAGAGCCTCAAAAACGTGGGAAATATTGAAGACACTAACGGTAAAAACGGCAAATGGCTACAAGCAAGACCAAAGGCGAAAGGAGGGGTCAAAAGTTAGGAGGCGTGTTTCTAGAAAACACCAACGGATTATATCAGCAGCAGTCAAGAAACCAAGGAGGTCAATATAGCAAGGCGTCATGAGTGTGAGCGACAGTGCTAGGAGCGACAACGATTCTACAGGGGCGTCCACAAGCTGGGCGAGCAATCGACGTTGAGGCAACAACAAGCAAAAAAACAGAAGCATCGTTGGGGGTAAGAATACTTCTGGGATAGGAAACAGAAATAAACGTAATAGGGCACCTCTATCAAGGCTTAAGCGTAGTAGGACACCTCTATCATGGCATACACTTACGGAGGACTTTTCTCTCATTTTAGGGAGGGATCTACGAGATCGATCAGGACCAGAATTTACCTGAATCTGTTGGAACATCTATTTACATCTACTACTACTCCTAGAAGTAATTAGATTTTTGGAAAAGTTCACATAAACTTGGAAAGATTTCAGCACTAATTAATTCGGAAAGGCTCGGGACTTCAGCACCAACTTAGATTTGATGTCTACGTGATCACTTCGGAATATCTACAACAAGAACCAAGTGGAAATATCAATTGATGCAACTTTATCTTCTGCCCTTTAACCCAGTGGAGGTTGGAAGCCAGCGGGAGAAGCCTGCACATACATTGTATAGCAATAGGGTGTGCTGCGCGGCGTGTGTGCAGAGTATGTGTGCGGCCGTGCAGCGAAATTCTTTGAACTGAATACCCAATAATGATAATTTTATCAGTGAATCGATGGTCAAATATTAAGAGTGAGGTTAAGTGATAGCATTGGAGCGCTTTTTCAACGAATTTTGTCTTGTCCGCGTGTACTTAGGATGTGTCGTTAGATGGAACATTGTTTCAAATCCGCAACCACTCGGCATTGTGTGATTTAAATAATTATTGTGAGTGGAACTGTGGTCGATTTAAGGAGATATGACTACTTCGATTCACAAATAAATTTACGAGTTTTTTCGAGTGTTCTGTGTTTTTCCAGTAAATGTTAAGCTTATTAATTGTGTTGATACTCTTCTTGTGTTGGTCTCAATAATGCATGATATAGTATTCATGTCAGGAGGTTTGGATTTCTCCAATTTGAGACGTCTCTCTCTCTCGTTATGAAAAATTTATTGTATTCAATTAATGTAAAATGTGTATGTAATACATTCACCTTGTAAGAATTCAATTAATGCTCGTAAATGCTCGTAATCATTGCATATTATCCTGTAACCGTGTAGAGAGGGAGCACGTATCGCCACACAAAAATTTCATGATGTCATCAAACCTGTCTCGCCTCATCGCATTGGAAACATCTGCAGACTTTGATCAACAGATTGGTTTTCTGGGAAGAGGATTTTACTCACTCAATAATATTGAAATGAATACTTTCAGTCCTGATGTTTGCATATTTACATCAGGCCAATTTCTTTTAATTACGTACTTTGTCTTTTCATTCTTCATATGCTGCAAAATGTCCTCGTCCATGAACAATTCAAAAAAGTCTGCTGGTGAGAGATCTGAATATGCAGTATTATTTCCTTCAGGAAAAATTTCGCTGGTTACAGGTGAGACTTCTCTTGTCCAAAAGTATTCTTTTCCCGTTTTACTTTTTTTCGACGTTGCTTTTTTCGTTTCTTCGGTGAAGATGAGCTGATATCTTGTGAACGATCTTCCAGTGAATCACAATCTATTTGTTTCTTACGTAAACGCAGTTCTGGTGGACACAAGAGCTGTCCATATGATCTACGTTGTAGCTTCTATCCACGTTTTCATCACCAGAGTGTTTGTCAGAGAACTCACGAACATCAGGAGATCCAATGAATATGTCAATTTCACTGTCTGTTTCCATTGGAAGGTCCAAAACATTCATAGTGAGAGACCTGCAAAATAGATATTTTCGAAAATTTGTACTCGTATTCTCCTAGCGGTACTATATGGTACCGCTAAAATAAATTCAACGTAGCACGTAAATTTTTCAAGAAAAAATCTCAGCTAACTGCATTGAGCATTAATTACACATCTGTTATTGTAAGTTTTACCAAACACATTCAGAAAACATAATTTAGTAAGAATTATAACTCACTTTTTATGTCGCGCTATCTAGTGATTGAAGCTCTCATCAGCTACACGTGTAAACACAATCACTGCAACAGCGCCACGTTACCAATGACCATGAAACAACAGTGAAGCGCGGATTTGGTATAAGCACTGAACGCGTTTCAAACGAGTTTTTGATGAGCAGTTTGCAACTCAGATAATATTATGTACAAGTAAATTACGTGGTACCGTATGGTACCGCTAGGAGGGAATGGGTTAAGAGAGGTATAAGTGAAATCTTAGTGAAAATGGTACAAATTTTCGAGTTTTGGTTTTTGAGTTGTGATTATTATGGTGGCAAAAAAAAAGGCAAAATCGTTTGTAGATATTGATTTTCTCTTTCCAAAACTCTATTTACTTTTGTTCTAGCATAAAAACTGTAAGAGGAGATCGATTTGGATCGAAAATGCAAAAAATACCTTATTTATCCCTAAAATCGTCATTATTTCAAAAGAATGAGAAAAAGTACACGAATAAAATGTCTTCTGAATCTAATTTTACCTACTATGTTGCGTTTAGTTTCGTCATACCATGCATTTAAGCTTTTCACTAAGATGCCCCCTTAACCTAACCCATGATGGCGCAGCATTAGAGCATCCTCACACCAACGCGTTACGCTCTCAGACCACGATCACATCATTGTCACGCAGATCTCAGCTCAAACATGTCACTTTGAGTTAACATTCAAATATATTCCTCTTAAATACCAAATCATAAAAATAACTTCCTTACAAAGGAATGCTCACCCACTGGTACGTGACCCGAACTTGAGTCACAAAGGATTTGAGAGCTTCGCTGTCGTCGTTATGAGTTTCTGTTAGATGTTAGTAAGAACACGATTAGTTAAATCACAACAAAATCAAACCAGAATTGAATTAGTTACATCCTGAAATGTAGCCTGATAGAAGAACATTTAGTCTCAATTGTTAGAATAGAATTGTGACCATTCAATAAAACCAAAAGTAAACAGTGGGGAAAGATAGTCAGAATTTAATCAGATGTATTTGCTGATGTTTTAACATGTGAAATATGGAACCAAACATGCAAGATATGAGATAGCAATGAAATATTTAAATGTAATGATACTCATGAACCGTTTCCAGAAAAATATTAGTCTTAGAAGACAAGGTAAAAGTGTCACCGGTCATACTGGTCAATTAATGTCAGGTTGGTTAAGAGTTTCCAGCCAGCAAACCCAGCAACAAACGATACGTTTTACTGCACGGTTCTTTTCATGTTTCAGTGTTTAACAATACTTTCAATTAAAAGGGGTTTGTATATTTATTTTTATTGTACCTACGAATCACAGTACTTAAAAAGTTATAGATGTATATATTTATTCATTTATTGCACTACAAATTGCAAAGAATAGTTGATAAGAGGTTTTATATCTTCATATTGCACCACATTAATACAGAGTGTTAAATATCTCAACAAGGGCTCAGCGAGGTGTACAAAAATCAGCAGCAAGGATCTTTACATCAAGTAACCACTCGACAGCAGAGTGAATAAGTGTTGTCACTCTGACTGCAGGCGCTCGACTACCACCACAGTACAGTAAAGACTAGTAGGAGCACTTGCAAATTAGCGGAATTTGAACGTCGTAGAATTATGTGACGTCTCATTGACGTACACGCGTCAACCAATCACGGCGCACAAGTGGCCCTATTGGCTCACAAGTCAGGCCAACGGTTACTTTGACAAATTTATGCTGATTTCAAAGCAATAAAAAACAATGGGAAACATCTTGAAACAATGGTCTAATGCTGGTGTGTCGCATTCGCTACTACATAAATACATATAATTTAGATAAGAATTACGAGATGTAATAGAGTGCAAGATAGAATTACACAAACAATGCAAATGAGCATAAAAAATTATTAGGAATATCTTGTTTTTCTCTTTAATTTGATTGTAGCTCTGCTTCTACCATTGAAATTCCATTTTCATACTCACTATGATACTATTAAATAAGATACTCTGGGATGCTCTGAGTGCACTCAGTTCATACATAATAGAAGGTGCAAAAATAACTTCATCAGCCTTGATATTCTCTATGAGAATACGATAAGTTAAAACCAAAAAATTCTAATTTTCATATTACAGAGAAGTGTATAATTTTTTAGATCGAGTAACACAGAAAGGAGTTTCAGTCCAACAAGTTGATTTCTGTCGTAACAGAAAAGTCTTTTGTACTTGTTTCACAAATGTTATTATTAAGCGAGGTTCATGAATACAATATTAGACGGGCTTGTTAATTTTGACATTGAACCTCCCAGGTCCACTTCGTTGTTCTAGTGTTAAATTTATTTAAACGTCCCATGAAATTGTAGGTCTCGTGGCCGAGTGGATAGAGGACTGGGAGTAAAGTTGGGAATGTTAGCCGTGGAGGTTCAAATCCAGCCATGCGGGTTTTTGTTTTGTGTCATATCGGCATTTGCCGCCCCGCCCCTCCAAAAAATTGACCTATCAGCGCCTAGTCTAATTTGACGTCATAGATGACGTCACCGCCTGATAACCGTCGTTTGGGTGGTCATTGCCAACCCCCCATGTGCTCTTACTTTTCTTTACTGTACTGTGACCACCACTACTCCACTTGCCGGCGTTCCCTCGACACATAGGGAACCGCGCAAGCGGCAGATCTTACTGTGCGCACCTAAGTTACTAAGACGAGCACCCCTACCGTACACTCCCTGCTAGAAACCTAGTGAACGAATAGGTCGTTCACAAGATGAAGACAAGTGACAAAGAACCTTACGATTCATTAAATGAAATTCAATTTCCAGCGTGGTCACGACAAAGGTATTCTAACATTGACAGTCATGACAAGGCAAAAGAAGGGAATCATAGAGGGCAAAATTATCATTAAAAGTCAACCTGTGACGGGGCTTTAGCTCAGGACATAGTTTAAAATAAAATACTGTATTATCTGCACCACACAAAGGTAAGTTATATAAATGAACTATCAAATTTGTTCAAAAATAACTGCATGAAAATTATTTTTTCCACTCTGTGACGTGAGAACACCAAGAAGCCTCGTATAAGAACTTTTTTGTACGGTAATTCTGACAAAAATTTACCCGTGCATCACTATGACTTCGAGGTTTTTCTCAAGTCACCTGTGCATCATTATGTTTTGACTTCGAGGTCTTTTTCAAGTTGCCTGTGCATTACCATGACTCAAAGGTTTTTCAGTGGGAAATTTGCGTTATCCATCAGAAGGGAGACGAGAGTCTGAGACGTAAATGTAAAAAAATGCGCTCAACATCAAAAACAAAATTTAAATACAAGGAACTTGTCCGAAGGTCATCCCTGTCAAGAAATTAAGGAAAATTAATTATGGTCTTTCATAGTACATAGTTTCTGCAAAGTCATACCTGGGACGAATTGAAAAAGCTAGGTAAGTTAATGAGAACAAAATTGAACATTATTAGAGCAATACTGACTTTTTTAACAAATGGAGTACATAGAAATCAATTGTCTAACTAACCCAGCATGTTAGTGAGAAGGAAGTGACCGAAATGGTTCGACTGCATCGTGAGCTCTAGCCCGTCCTCAGTGATGGTCTTTTCCATAGGTGGACTGCATCCAGCGTTGTTAATCTGGAATGGAAACGTTTAGAAACATCTCGTTAGTTTTCACGGTTATGCCTGTCCTTTATACTAATGAAAACTGACCGCGATCATGGCAGAAAAAGGAAAGTATATTTCAGAGATCCGTCAGACGCTCTTTTTACAGGCGAAAAATTGACTTTATCCGAAATAAAATTGTGACAGTTATATCAGCGAGTCTTAACATGCAACTGAAACAGAGCGTTTCCTAAAAGATAACTTTAGTTACAGCGTGTACGTGGATGATAAATAATTTTAAAACATCGCATTTTTCAGAAGATCTATTCTCTTAACTACAGTAATTCGTTTCACTTACACCGAATATGAGTAAGAAACTTGCCAAGACAAACATGATAAAAAAGGCAGTTAACCCTTAAACAATACCCTTTTACTTTTGTTACACCAGTGGTTCCCAACCTTTCACCTGTGGCGATGCATTATTGAACAAATAATCGATTCATTCCTTCAAATAAGTATGTGTGATTCATTGTACTTCAAAAGCCACATCATTATAAAATGGCTATTTCGTAAAATATGAACACAAATATATGTATTAGGTGAACTGATAAATAATTTCCGATTTTGTTACTACAAGTTATAGTTTCATACTGAAATTACTTATGAATCGGCTAAAATCAAAACATACCCACAAAATTTAATTATTCATTTTTAAGTGTGTACTCGCCTTTATTGGTTTGTAGGTAACTTTTAATTACTTAGTTTTTTACATTGAGTTGATGTGATTACTGGTACTGAATTTTTTTCGGCTAGCAATTTTATCCTGGGCATCATGGTTGAATCGCACATCGCAAATCGTCCTCCACGTTTTATTTATTTGGGTAGTTGTTTTTGATGAGTAAAAGTTGGAAGAACGCTATTCCACACGAGCACGTTGTTGGGAAAGACAACAAATTTCTTTTTACGATACCCGATAGTAATGAAAAGTTCTTGAAACTTTTGAACCAAAACTCCTGGGTTAGTAGTTCACTAAACCAAGAATCAAGCTTTTATTTCAAAATTATTTTGTAGTCCAGTAAACTTCCTGCACGATTTCAGGGACATCAGATACATTCACACTTAAACGGTTGATCGTAAGGCAGAAAGAGTTGCTACATTCATCAGGAAAATGGCTTCTTATTTCAATAATAAGATTTTGCAAATGTTCCTTGTTCAGGGGTCGCAAATCATCAATATTAATTTTATTCGTCACTTCTTCTACAGTCTGCAGACGAGTTGGAACCATGTTTAATTTATTTTACTCTATTTTTGTGATCCAGAGTAGTAGCTTTATTTTGAAATGTGCCATCTTCTGAGATAATGTTATTATTGTCCTCTCCTTTCCTTGTAAAGATTCATTAATGTCATTAAAGATATCAAATATATCTACTAAGTACGCCAATTTCTATAATATAGATTCTTCTATGAATATAGATTCAAATTCATTTCTATTTTGAGTACTAAAAAAATTAACGCTCACTCCTTAATTAAAAAATATCTGTTCAACGTTTTTCCTTTGGACGGCCATCTAACCTTCGTGTTGAACGGCAGAACATAATATAAGAAACCTAAATCTCCGTATAGAATTTTGAAGAATCTTGTAGCAAGCGGCTTTAATTTTACAACATTTACTGGTTTAATTACACGATTGAGCACTCCCTTGAATGGTACAGACAATGTCTTGGTAGCTAATATTTGTCGATGAATCATACAATGAGTCAATTACTCGTGGAGCCACTTTTTTAACTAAAGATTGGAAGCCTGACTAACAGCCATGCATTGTGTGCGCACTGTAGGTACAAACTTCACACAATTTCTTCCATTCAATTGAGCGATTGTCGAAAAAATCATTAATTACATAGTAAATATGAGCAGCGGTAGCTGAAGTTTGCAGACGATTACAAAACAAGAACTCTTATTTCATTTTTACATCCATAAAATAACGAACATACACAAGAACTCGTAAAAAATTTGTCACATCTGTAGTTTCATCATGCTGTATGCTGAACAGTTCAGGTGGACTTTTTTTTAGTTCTTGTAAAATTTGAGATAAAATGTCATTGGACATGCCTGTAATTCTTCGTTTTAGTGTATTATTTAAAACGGATCGAGGTAATTTATTTACAGCGTCAGGGCCGATCGTGAGACGTACAATATCTTTGGTGTACGGAAAAATAAAGATTTTCAGCTATTGTGTGTGGTTTTTAGCCTGTGCTATCTTTAATGCAACCGTATATGAAGCTTCAATGGCGGCTAAGTTTTTGTTTTGAAATGATTCCCTTTCATCAAAGCCAGCGGCTCTTAACGCCACCAATTTTGCTTAAAAAATCAGTATCTTCATCCTTTAAGTTAGGATGCTTGGTTTGCAGATATCTTTGTAGTTTAGTTGGTTTCATAGGCTCATAAGAAAGTACTTTCGAACTTTCTGTCCAATGTGGCCTTTCTACGCCTACAATAACTACACTAGTGAATCCATACTTTATAAAATCTTCGCAGTATTTCCTTTTTGTTACACTCATTTCTTCGAAGAAGGGCCAAGTTGATAACATTAATACATGATTATTATATAATAATGATCTTGCATAGAATTCTACATTTAGAAATTACATATTTAACATACATTGATCACCTTCTTTTTCTATATTTACAGGTTTGGTTCCATTACACTTTGTAGTAAAAGTTCAATCAGATTTAAACTTTTTCTGATCCTTGTTCTGATCTTTTTGCTCGCTACTGCATACTAGGCAACAGTATACAACTGGCAACTGCTATCTGGCTGTAGTTAGATTTTCAAACTGGTAGGGCAGTATGAAAATCTTTTACTATTGTCCTACTTAAACAATTGAGTTTATTTATAATAGTTTATTTACCTTTGTTAATATATTTTTGACGATATTACATATCATATTATTTTAATGTTCTATTCAAAATGAACTGTCAACCCCATGAAAATAGTCTCGCGACCTCATCTGAGGTCACGACCCACAGGTTGGAAATTACTGTGTTACACCAAGCCTAATCTTGCTTTCCTGAAACCTAAAATTACAAGATGAGCAATAGACCCAAGGCTTCAGAAGTTCCTAGGCAAACTCCTACATACAATTTTTCTTCTTATATACTCTGCATTCTCTGTTTTACCCATGCTCTTTTTGAAAATGATCCCGGAATTAATTAGTGCAAAGTTCCGCCTGCAATAAAACATGCACAGCGGCCACCTTGCGGTTCTTTTTCTACACTAATACTGACTACACATTTGTTCAAAAGGATTACGGCGTTCTCGAACGAATGTAAAAAATGTATTTCGGTTATAACACATCCGATGTTTTTCTTCAGGACAGGAAACAGAAACATGTAGTTTGTTTTAAAAAACATGTGCACTCTTAGTGAATGCGTGAGATGGCAGCACTGTACGGTACACTAAACTCTCGCGGTAGGGGTGAGAGTATTTCAGGATTAAACAAGGTAAGCTATCATAGTTATGAGACCGAATTTAGACATTTCAATTAAGTATTTACAAACATGTACTTCTGCAACCAAACAAAATAAAAAACTCACCAGGATGTGGAGGGCGCGTTCTGTGCGGAGGATGTCATTGGCAAAGGCGCGAACTGACGCCAGGGAAGCGAGGTCCAGCTTCTTCACTATGACTTTCTCGTTGCCAGTCTCTTTTATTATCTTGTCTGCAAAAAGTACGATGTACTCAAGAAAACTTTTCTAAATTTTTGCCGCAGTTACAATGCAAAAACTAACGAACAGTAATTCAGCCGACGGAATTTAATTTTTCGGCCTTNCAGGTTGGAAATTACTGTTACACCAAGCCTAATCTTGCTTTCATGAAACCTGAAATTACAAAATGAGCAATAGACCCAAGGCTTCAGAAGTTCTTAGGCAAACTCCTATTTATAATTTTTCTTCTTATATACTCTGCATTCTGTTTTACCCATGCTCTTTTTGAAAATGATCCCGGAATTAATTAGTGCAAAGTTCCGCCTGCAACAAAACATGCACAGCGGCCACCTTGCGGTTCTTTTTCTACACGAATACTGACTACACATTTGTTCAAAGGGATTACGGCGTTCTCGAACGAATGTAAAAAATGTATTTCGGTTATAACACATCCGATGTTTTTCTTCAGGACAGGAAACAGAAACATGTAGTTTGTTTTAAAAAAACACATGCAGTCTTAGTGAATGCGTGACAGATGGCAGCACTGTACGGTACACTAAATTCTCACGGCAGGGGCGAGAGTATTTCAGGATTAAACAAGGTAAGCTATCATAGTTATGAGACTGCATTTGGACATTTCAATTAAGTATTTACAAACATGTACTTCTACAACCAAACAAAATAAAAAAACTCACCAGGATGTGGAGGGCGCGTTCGGTGCGGAGGATGTCATTGGCAAAGGCGCGAACTGACGCCAGGGAAGCGAGGTCCAGCTTCTTTACTATGACCTTCTCGTTGCCAGTTTCTTTTATTATCTCGTCTGCAAAACGTACGATGTACTCAAAAAAACTTTTCCAAATTTTGGCCGCAGTTACAATGCGAAAACTAACGAATAGTAATTCAGCCGACGGAATTTAATTTTTCGCACTTTACAGCACAAGAAGTCGCGTTCACCTGCAACTTTCCGCGCCTTGTCCAGGTTCCTGCAGGCCATGATGACCCTTGCCCCTCTCCTGACCATGTCCAGTGCCGTCTCCACGCCGATGCCTGCAACATGAAGTACAGTACTAGTACCTTTTACCACGAGGATATCTATTGTACGAGTTTTCAAGCAGTGAACAGGCACTTCGCAGAAACATCAAGTCCTACAACCACCAGAATAAATGAGTACGAACGAGTTGCAGTCATTCCCCACCAGTTGACACTGACTATATTCAGTTATTCAGGATGGTGTCTAACAAGCAGGAGGATCGAGTCTTAGAAGCAAAAAAGAAGTGTCCTATTCTGTCCTCCTCACCAAGTATCATCTACATGGCATTCTGGCACAAGACGTCACTTTCATGTAAAGGAGAGTTGGGTTACACGTGTACACTGTATAAGTTGAGGGTGACCACGATTACCAGTCGTCCCTGCAGACTGGACACAAGGAGCAAGACTCGTGAAGACTGGCCTGCAGACGCCAGCAAGACTCGTGAAGACTGACCTGCAGCAACCAGCAAGACCTATGAAGACTGACCTGCAGAAACCAGAAAGACTCGTGAAGACTGACTTGCAGACGCCAGCAAAACCTATGAAGACTGACCTGCAGACGTAAGCAAGACCCATGAAGACTGACCTGCAGACGTAAGCAAGACCCATGAAGACTGATCTGCAGACGTTAGCAAGACCCATGAAGACTGACCTGCAGATATTAGCAAGACCCATGAAGACTGACCTACAGACCTTAGCAAGACCCATGAAGACTGACCTGCAGATGCCCCCGTCACAATGACCAGTTTGCCATCAAGTCTGTTTCTGGAGTGACACCAGCAGGAAAAGAACTTTATTTTACATTTCATGGCCAGCGTTACGTTAATGGGATCGAATGATATCATTTAATGGGAATTAATGGGATCGAATGTTAAGTGGCTTAATGGAGATGAGTGTTTGTGGACTTGATGGGAATGAATGTTGATAGGCTTTATAAGAT
>VCRD01006055.1:0-17699 GCA_006783055.1 Trinorchestia longiramus
TCCAATGAATCTTGTTTTTGGCTGCCAACCCAGATATAATTTCACCCTGAGTGAAAAAGAAACTAATGTGGCAGAGTAGCAATCATTCCCTGATCATCTAGCAATCCTAGTGAGCCATACACCAGCCTAACACCACAGCGTCACTTCAAGAGCTAAGAATTCCAGATGGCTTTCAACTCAATGAAACGCAGCAAGCAATTTCTGATAGGAATAGCTCTTGCAAGTACACATTTAGATGCAGTCATGATAGTGGCAACACTCCCAGTCTTGCTATACAGTATTTCAGCACTGGTGGGCACTTCCATATAGCTGAGCAGTACTCTCCACAGTTGCAGTTGCTGAAGATTTGAAACAACAAATTCTACCACAATCAGTAACAAAGAAGCACTTGAAAAATCAAGGGGTATAATTTTTCCATATGAAATCCATTGCCAGCAGCAAAACAAGCTCTTACTTTGTTTCTCACAATTGCTAGGATATGAATATAGACAATTCCATGTTCATGTGTCCCATTTTGCCACTAAATAACTTAAGAAATGTTCTTTTTCCATGGAAAAAATGTTTCTTGATAGCATATGGCTCCTTTATTGTGGTTTGAGATGTCAGGGTTTCACAACTATTGTAAATTGTAACAACAAGCTGTTAATTCTCCTGTCTTGTGATAAAACAAACAATTATACACTAAACATCCATGATAGTTCAAGTAAAAACAAGTTACCAAAAAATATATGCCTACAAACATCTCTTACTGATTACTAGTATGTGAATAAACTAAAATACTCATTATGCAATGGCAAGGACAATATGTTGTACAAGTATTCAGACATTTGGAGACACTCGTAGGTTAACTTGTAGAACCTCACATGCCCAACAGAGAATGACTGTAGTAACAAATTGATGATCACCTGTTTGTTCTCCATGGCATCATGCACTGCATTGAGCTTCTTCCTAGCCCCTGTCCCTCAGCAGAAACACTTTCATCAGCCAAAACTTGATAGAATGTCAGGTTTTAAGATCTTAGTTATGTACTGCATTGATTTCTATCACCTTATTCTTATGAGGCAATATTAATAGACAATTACAGGTACCTCATATACCACAAAACATCCTGTGGGGCTAAGCACACAAAAATGGAGCTTCAGGACATGCCCCTTCACTTTGCAAGTACAACTAGAATTCAAGGCAAAACACTTCAAAGTAAACCACCAACCACACAGCAGCATTGCTTAGAAATTCTGAAATACTTGACATTAAACGTGTCTTCCTATGTGTTAATGAACAAACAGTATTAATATTGTAGGCAAACACACAATTTGAAGTCAAGGGACATACAGTGGGTTACTGATTTAACACTTACTACAACTATGTAGTGAGACAGTAGGTATTTTCACCCTTAAAAAAAAAGAAAATATCCCTACACCACCTAGCATGTTCTTTGAGGCAGAAGTAATTGATATATAATATCTTGACTTCAAGACCTTTCTCACATACTAATAAAACTTAGATAACCAATCAGATCAAGTTGTTTTTTTATAAATTTCATCACATCACAAATAAAAAAGAATATTTTCCATAAAGGCAATATTTGCAGTCATGCCAAAAAAATAGATTGAATGCAAAAAATTGAAGAATTTCGTCAAACTTGACCTTAACCAAACCTCAACTTCCTTAATGAAACTCTTCGATACTCAACTCAAGGCACACAAAGGTTATGACTCTTCTCATAGCAAAAAATTCAAACAATGTAATAACAGGAATTATATTAAGACAAAAATATTGAATGAAAAGGTAAATTGTGTGGTATGTAAATCTCTGTACTAATAAAATTAATCCATTCCATACCATAACATTTATGTCAAACATTATGCTAAATACCACAACATACTTCCAAATTCCTCTGACACATTCATACTTATTTGCTCTATATTTTGCCACACTGCAGCTTAGTCTTCCCCACCACTGCAAAGCTTTTACCACTTTCTCACCTTTTGCTCTTGCCCATCTATCTTCACTCAACATACATCCCAGGTTTTATATTCCTTAATTCTGCCTATCTGAACATCTCCAATATTTCACTTTATCTCTTACAGTTTATCACCATTTATAACCATGACTTTACTTCTATTTCCTCCAAATTTCATCTTGAAATCTCTACTGTAACCATCTATAAACTCCAACAGCCTTTGCAGTTCCTCCTCTGATTCACTAACCACAACAATGTCATCAGCATACAGCAAACAACTAAGTTTCTCCTCTCAAACTTTCAGTCAAAAACCATTAATTCTCATTCCACTTCAGTACACTACCACCAACTGATAACAGTTTAAGTGATTCAGCTACCCTAGTATTATAGAATGTAATGCTGCAGGAATTTTATTTTCAGAATGAAGAAGTTCAAGTTCATGTTACAAAATACATACCTGCAAGTACCTCAATGAGTTAACCAACAGAATAAGAATATAATGGTAAAAATTACCAGTCTTTAGCTGAGCAATTCAACATGTACAGCAAAAAGCCAATTGACATACTGTAAAGTGAAAAATCATGTAAAATATTGTGCTAAACACATTTCAATTCAAACATTTATTTGTACAGGAAAATATGATCATTCTGATTTTCAAAGCTTTTGAAAATTTATTCAACCCAACTCAGAGAATCAGCATAAAATAAATGCAATTAAACTGACCAACTTATTCAATCCATAATTTTTGTGTTAACAAGCCATTTCGTATGCAACTTCCAGTACAAGGCCATAATGAAACTGGTGAACTTGTTATTTTCCTTATTTTCTCCCCTCTACGTCATACATATAATGTTTCACTGAATTCGACTTCTCAACATCCGATCTCTCAACCAATTTATGTGTTTACCATATTTTGGACCTTACTTAGAAAAGCTGAAAACAGAAGTACTGGCCCTCCTCTCTAGACATTTTACCGGCATATAATTTCATATAATTTTAAGAAACAAATTTACAATTAGTTCTTTCTTCAATTATAAAGACAAACTTCCGTCCACTATGCAAGCCTCTCTAGCGTATTCGTACAGTTGTGCACGTTGTGCATCTGAGTACGTTGGCATGACCACACGTACTCTCGGAGCTAGAATGGCAGAGCATTTTCTTTTTTTTCGTGTTTATTTGGGGCTTCGAAAACTAGTCCATGTAGCCCCAGGTCTGAAGGTAGGTTGATTTTTCCCTTGTTTACGATGTTTCCTTTGTTCCAACCTGCAAAAAAGAGAGAAGTTCAAATATTTTGCAAAGGATAGCAAGGGCTTTGCTTTTGCTTTTCCATGTCCTATAAATCTTTCAATATAAACAATATTTCATTTCACAATTTATTTTTCTCCTATTTTTTGTGTATTACTTTTAAGGTCTACTGTTAGTTGCTAAGGCATGCCCGAACCAGTGCCACGCATGAGTTGTTGTATCCGTACTGAAGGTCCAGCCTGGGTGGCGCCGCCTGGAGCCTCTTAAGGCCAAGAGGCAAAAATATCTTATATGACCAAAAAGATCTTAACAAAACAACTCTTGAGGGCATATCTCTGAAGGAGTGAAATTAGGGGTTACCAGAGACTAAGGAAACATCCCCTCTTACAGGTGGCAACTCTATACAGGAGCTTATATCAGAGCTGCGTAAGGGACTGTTTCCCGTCTCTGTTCTAAGACTCTACTCTATTTTTGAAGAATTAGGGTTAGTACCAACGGAGGTTAGTCACATTAGTCTACTTGGTCTTAATTTATGTTTCTAGAAATTGTAACTATTCAAAATCAGTTTTGACGTAACGCATTTGTGAGCCAATCTATATCAGGTTCTGGTTTTGTATTTTTGTTTACTAGTTTATTTGAGCCAATATATTCTCTAATATGTGAATTTTTTCCACGTATCGGAATAGAGCCTCTACGATCAATTTTTGTACATTTTCAGGGAAGGGGCCACCTCCTAATATATTTTTCAAGGAAGCAGGAACTTTTAGAGAGGTTAGAGTGTTAGTTAGGTTGGCACGTTCATTAGAATAGATTACACAATTAAAGAGCACATGTTCTATTGTTTCTACTCTACCACATGGGCAATTAGGATCATTGGTCTGATTAACACGGAACAAGTGGGACCTAAAACCTGTATGCCCAACCCGTAGTCTAGCCAAAGCAGTTTCTACACGACGGTTCCTATGGGAGGCCCAGGGCCTCTAAGAAGTGTCTAATTTGCACGAGGTGGCGCCCCTTCCCGGTTAGCCTTACTTGCTGTAGCCATGTTGAGTCCCAACGTGTCCTAAATGCTTTACATGCAAGACTTACAGTTTCCTCCTCAGAGTAGGGCGTCAGTGTGCGGTATCGCAGTAAATGCACCGCTTTAGCAGTGCTGTCTGCAGCTTCATTACCTGACACACCTCTATGTCCTGGAATAAACTGAAGCCTAATACAATGAGAGGAAATAATGTTAATCAACTTGTTCTGTATATTGTAGACCAGAGGAATGTAGTATTTAGGTTTTGTGCTGCGAATCAAATATAGGGAACTCAATGAATCTGTGGATATGACGTATTTATCAGAGGGGGCAGAATTCTCCGAGATCCATGACAGGGCTTCATGTATTGCATGCAGTTCACATTCTATTACCTGTTTTTGTGAGCGAAGTTTCCAATTTAGCATGACTCCTTTTGAAGGGACCACAACCGCGGCTGAGGAGGAACAAGTAGGCTCGGCAATCCGCGACCCATCTGTGAATATAGCTATGTAATCTGCAAACTTTGTATCCATTAGTACATTATAGGTTTGGATAACTGATTGGGAGGTTAATGAAGACACAGAAGAAGGTAAAAATTCAGTCAGAATGCAATCATCCGTCCTGAACCAAGGAGGAAGTGGTGAAATTATTGGAGCTGCATTTCCAGAGGGAGTTGGGAGGCCAACTTTGGGAAAGATAGCTCTCACACTCACGATGAAGGTGGGCAATAGGGAAGAAGAACCAATATGAGGGGTATCTAATCTTTGAACCAGCTCATAAGTAGCTACATTGAGAGGCAGCTGGAGTAGTCTACAGTAGTATCTACATGCTATTTCTTCTCGGTGTAGAGCCAAAGGTGGAATGTCGGCTTCTATTTGAAGGGAAGTGATAGGAGTAGTTTTACGGCATCCAGTTGCAATGCGCAGGCATTGGTTCTGGATTCTGTTCAACTTGGAGAGATTACTAGGGGCTGCTGTTCCATATAATAGTGCAGCATAATCAAGACGACTGCGAACGAGGGTTTTATACAGTTTTAGTAATATCTCACGGTCAGCACCCCAGTTCCTATGTGATATTGATTGAAGTATATTAAGAATTGGGATGGAGGTTTGTTTCAGGTAATTTATTTGAGGCTCCCATCGTAGATGTGAAGCATCTAACATTACTCCAAGATATTTATATTTTTGTTCAAAACTAAGAGGTTGTCTGTCCAAGAAAATAGGAAGTGGAGTTACTCTTTTATTAGTGAAGCCCATGGTCTTTGTTTTGGTACAATTTATTTTAAGGTCCCACTCCTGTGAACATTTGTTAAGGAAGTCCATTTGGGTTTGCAGTTTGTTGGTTGCTACATGCAAGTCCTTGTGCGCTGTAAAAAAGGTTAGGTCATCAGCGTATTCACAAGACTGCTCCCTTGTTTGAATTGGAATGTCAGACATCATTAGGTTGAAAAGCATGGGGGACAAGATACCACCCTGTGGAACATCGCTTCTGGCTCCTCTCACTGAGGAGTAAGACCCCTCAAAGTATACCTGGAAAGAGCGGTTAGTTAGGTACGAGTGAAGCCATCGTAGAATTGGCCCCTGCACTCCACACGAACCCAGTTTGGAGAGGACTCCTGTGGGCCAGACTGTATTAAATGCATCTTTTAAATCCACAAAGAGACATAATAAAATTTCTCTCCTGGTAATTGCCGAACGAATAGCGGCTTCCAAAGGAGCAACCTGATCCAGTGCCGCCAGCCGCTGTCTGAATCCCCCCTGTGAATTTCTAAAAGCCCCATTTTGTTCTAAATAGAAGGTAAGGCGCTGAGCTATCATTCGTTCCATCAATTTTAAGAGGCAGGAAAGCAAGGAAATGGGGCGGAAAGACTCAACAGCAGTTAATGGTTTAAAAGGTTTAGGGATGGGAATAATTAAAGCAAGCTGCCATGACCTCGGGATGACACCCGAACTAAGACTACTACAGCACAAGTTGAAAAGCCATCTCTTATAAATATCTGTTAAAATTTTCAGGTGCTCATTGCACACACGGTCCAATCCAGGAGCAGCGTTCCTCAGGGAGGCCAGACTCCTATCTAATTCACCTGTAGTAAATGGTTCATTTAAAGGGGACTGAACTGAACTGCTTAAGGCAAGAGCAAGTGGAAGCAAAACAAACTGAGGGAATGGGGTTGGAGGTGGAGAACCAAGGGTTTTTTTCAAAATGGTCGGCCAGCGCATTGGCTTTAGAGTCTGAGTCTGTTAAAATGGAGTTCAGTGAGATGAAGGGTTGCGCTTTTTTAACAAAAGGGGTTTGAAGGCGTTTTATTTGTTTCCATACCAATGATATTGGTGTTTCAGAATTAATTTTATTACAGAAATTGACCCAAGATGCTTTCTTGGCCATTTTAACTTCAAACTTTACTCTCGCTTGACAACGTTTAAATTCTATTAAATTAGTGTTTGAAGGCTGGGATATCAAGGTTCTTTTTGCTTGTGGTTTTGCTTCCACTGCTTCTGCACATCTAGGGGACCACCACGTTTTATTATAACGGGGAGATCTTTATTCCTTTGTTTGTTCAAAAGTTTTAATACTGGCTGATATCAAGTTTCTCCTAAACTCATCAAAACCCTGTTCTACCTCTAATATCTCAGGCATTTCTGGTTGTTGCAGTGCAGCAGACCAGTCTGCCCACTTTCCACTACCAAACCTCCAGGATGGGCGGGACTTATATCTAACGGATGAAGGTTCCACTCCAATACATGTAACAATAGGATAATGATCACTGCCCAGATCTTGTTCTGTTGATATGGAAGCAATAGGTTGCAGAACAGCTGAAAGGAAGGTAAGATCAAGGGTAGAGAAGGAATTTTGATAAACATTAAAGTAAGTGGGTAGAGAAGGAGGAGTAAGCAAAGCAAGAGAAAGGTTATTTTGTAGAATTTGTTCCAAGTTTCTTCCAGTGGTGTTTGGTGACTTGGCTGGTTCCCATAGTGGGTTGTGGGCATTAAAATCCCCCACTATGACATGGGTGGGCAGTAACTGGTCAAAGTAGTGTAAGAATTCCAAAGTGGTGATTGTCTTATTGGGGTTATAGATGCATAAAATTGAGAGAAAAGAACTATTTTGCTTGTACAGTGTTATACCCAAGACTTCTAGAAATCCTTGATTGAAAGGAGTGAGGTGTAGTTCTGTGAATGTTATGTCTGATCTTACTAGAATTGCAATCCCTCCAACAACCTGATCAACTGCTCTATGTCTATATATGGCAGTATAGTTAACAAATCTTGGTTCAGATCTGGGAGTAAGCCAAGTTTCATTTAGGCATGCAATATGAGGTTTAAAGGAGTATAGTTTTATTTTAAAATTGCTCAGTTTGTTTGAAAGGCTTCTGCAATTCCACTGTAAGATCTTTAGTTCTTTGGATTCAGACATTTTGAAGATTCAGTGGTGAGTTTAGTGCTGTGCATTGTGCGAAAATGTTTTTCAGAGGTATGTAGGGATTTATTCTTTGTAGCTGTGGATGGAGTTTAAGCATTAGTCTTCTGTCTTTTCCTTGGATTTGGTCTCCCTAAGATGGGGGAAGGTGTCACTTGAGTTGTTGGCAAGTCAAGAGTGGTCAATAAGTTAGAAGGGTCAGAGTAATCATTATATTGAGGTTGTGCTGTCAACGGTCTTTCATTATTGGCAGAAGTGTTCAGCACTTGAGACTTGAAAGTATCTATGGCAATTTCAATTATTAGATCTTTTAGATTCAGATCCTCATCTTGACGAGTGACAGCTGTGAGTGTTCTTGCCAACAACTCGACCAATTGGGTTTCAGTGACATTTGGCGATGTTGGAGTGATAAGTTCATCTCCAGTCTGAGTACCAACAGAGACAAGTTTAGTAGGTTGTGCTTTAGAAGAGTATTGATCCTTACCTCCTGATTGGGTCACCATTGAAATGTTCAAAGTTTGATCAGAGTCAGGCTGCACCAAGGAAGTCCCTCCAGCATGTAAGACCTGCCTTGCAGCATCCCTATAGGAGAGCTTTTGAACTTGTCTAATTTTCTCCACTTCTCTAGCTTGCCTGATCTTAGGACAACCTCCATAGTTTGCAGTGTGATTACCACTGCAATTAAAGGGTGGAAAGCACTAGTGGACTACTTGCATTTTTTCCCGTGGAAAATATTTAGTAGACTACTGGATCGTAATCGCCTTTGTCAGCGCTGTGCACACAACACATCTAGGGGCTGCTCTACAATTTACAGCATTGTGTCCAAACCTCTGACAGTGGAAACACTGACATGGTTTGCCTATGTATGTACTTACTTGGTACTGCTGGTATCCAATGCATACAAATTGAGGCAGAATGGTAGTATTGAATACAACCTTGAAAAATGCAGTCACTATTTTACCTTTGTATATCCGTTCCACTGTCACTCCTCCGTAGCCAGCATCAATCAGTGCTTCGGTCAACTCCTCACTGCTGGTGTCCTTCCCAAAAGGCCCGATTGCTCCCACTGAAGTGATTTTGTTTGCTGGGAGGCGACACTTGACCTTCCATGCTCCAATCTCTAGAACACTCAGGAATGGTGAAACATCCTGATAAAGTTTTTCCATTGTGACAACCAGAATATTTCTACCTAGATTTTTCTTTGTGTTAGAAATGCCTGCTGTGCCAAAAGCAGAATTGGCCAGTGCCTTACCAAGGGCCACATCATTGGCTAAAATTTTTTTATTTTTTGCCTCATAATCCATACTAGGTTCCACCAATATAATGGTGGGATTAGTTGGATTATTATTCAGTGGCATTTTCTTACTATTGTGTTGAACTGGAGTAATGACATCTCCTTGTTCAGGTGAAAACCCCTCAAAACTATGAACCTCTGGATTCAGATTTTTACCTGGATTAATTTCAATAGCTGGTATGGGGGTCAGAGAAAGCTGTTGGTCACCCAGTAACTCCCCAGTGTCCCCGATTTGTGGGCAGAGGCCATCAGATATCGTGACTTGACATGGCGATAAGGGTTGAGAAGTTGGCGGGATGCACTCCGATGACGAATCTATGGAGGCCCAGGCATCTGAATCTCCCCCTGATGAGGAGAGAGAACTCGTCCCCCTCCTCTGCCTTTTTTTAGGCATGAAATGCTAATAACACAATATGACTGTAACTAATAAATACAAGAAAAGAAAAAATAATTTTAGATCATAATTAGGATGCCGAAAACTAGATACAGTTTTCAGAAAATTCTCACCAAAGGGCAGGACGATCTCTACGCACCAACCTCTCTCCACTTCGATCTCTTCCTCATTCACAATCTCGGTTCTTCAAGAGTCACGACACTTGGAATACACGGACCAGTAAGAATTTTTCCAGAGCATTTTGGAGTTAGCTACCGCACTGGTGCTCGTCTGACCAGTCCGTCTCATTCTGCTGTTCGCGATCATACAGAAACTTGCAATACGATATCCAATTCTAATAATTTCAAAGTAGTACGTGCAGCTTCAAGTGTTTTAGATCTTAGAATTTTAGAGCCTCTTTTCATTTTTAAATGCAAGCCATCACTTAACAACCAGTTAAGTTCATACCCCCTTACCATTATAGGTTCTTAGTTGTGTTTTTTGTCATATATCACTTTTGGCTATGCTTCTGAATTTATGTTCGTACATCTTTTTTCTCTTTTTGTTTCAGTGGTGTATGTTAGATTTTCTTTTAAAAAAAGCTGATGATGGGTGTTAGCCCGAAACGTTCGCAATATAATTATTAATACTGTCATGAGATTTATGATATATGCATAGGTTTTCATATTTCGGTGCGATGTGTAAAATGTATGTATCGACATATGTATTTACAAAGTGTATGTATCGACAGCTACGTTAGAGGTGTGGGACTACAGGACGCAATCGGTACAGCTGCGTAAACAAACACTTAACGGTCAGCAAGGGTCGAGAAATATGCTGCGCTCCACAAGACTTTGACTCACAGGCACAACAGCGCGGTTGAGTTATGGAGATTGAGACGCTACGACAGAAATTAGAAATAAATAACAAAAAAGGGAAAGCTTATTTAAGAAGGCCATGAAGCGAGAGAAAGGGGGACTGGGAAGCTAGATCTCGTCGATGATGTAGACTGTTGGGACGGAGAGCAACATTTATGGCTAGTCATAGGGGAACTTAGGGAGCACCACGATAAGAGGGAAAATTAGCGGCATCTTTAAGGTGTTTCATCGTGAGTGTTAAACATTGTAGCCATCATTAATAGCGAATCTCCAGTGTAATGGCAGGTTAATGTCATTATTTTCTATGTGATCGAGGTTAGCGATAGCCGACAGGGTAAATTTCGTAATTTGATGTGAACGTCATCACTTAGCTAAATTGTTCCCCACTTAACCGAGTACAATAAAGGAAGAATTGATGCGAAGTAGCAAGGTAAGGGAAGGGGAACAATCAGCGTTATTGCCAGTGTGTTGTAATTGTGTGTTTATATCGAAACCTATCATCGGCAACGAATCTTCAGTGTAATGGCAAGTTAATATTATTATTGTTCATGTGTACGAGGTTGGCAACAGGGTTAATGTCGTAAGTTGTCGTGAGCACCATTGATTTAATTAATTTGTTCCGTATGTACATTTAGTTGTTCAATTATTAAGTATGCCATTGATCCATTAATAATGCACTGTTTAATAGGATATTATTTTGTGGGTTATATACCAAAATGTGGTAGATGACTCACATTTCCCATCTCGTGAATTTACAATAGCATGTATTAAATCATCAATGTGTATCATTACCCTCATCTTGCCATTGGAAAAAAGTACTGGGAATATCTTTTAACATATAATTTACTCAGAGGATTAGAGTCCCTCTAGTGCGATTACGTATGTATGTTGTTGCATTTAATTAATTGCGTTAATTCCAAGTATTAATTGAAATATGATGGTGGGACAGCATGCAGAAAAACCATGCATTGAGTCAAGATTATGTAAATTATGTGTGGCATAATGTATAATTTAGTAATTGGCACCTCAACGGCGACGCCTGGGCTTGAGTGAGGGGTGATGTCACAGTACAGTAAAGAATAGTAGGGGCAAATTCAATTTGACGTCATAGAATTGTGTGGGGTGTGGGGAGGGGGTCGGGGGGTCTCAGTGACGTTCACGCAAGTCAACCAATCATAGTGCAGAAGTGGCCGTAGTAGCTCACGAGTCAGACTAAAGATCACTTCTGGCGCTGTTTTTTGCCATAATGGCTGCTCGTGTCAGGAAAATTAAAAAATTCTCTTTCAAGAATTGTTTAAGCAATACAAAGGACGATTCTAACCTTAGATTTTTCGTTTTTCCGCCCAAATTAGTTTCATCATGGATTGCTGCATCTGGAAATGACGATTTGAAGACATTATCTTCTAGTCAAATTAGATTCAACCGGTTTATTTGTGCCAAGCACTTTGATGTATCATGCTTCAAAGAAATATTTTAACCTATCAGGAGAAGACAAGGGCTAAAACTGGGTGCAATACCTCGCCAATATGTGGAAAGTGTTGAGTGTAATGAAGGTAAGTGTGTAATGAGTAATTTAATGTGTTAAAATTTTTTCCATAACGTTCATAATGACAGAGGGCCATTTAGTTAATAAATAGTTCTTGATACTTTAATTTTGTTTCCATACTGATGGATACATTTCTTCCTTTGGATTGTTGTAAATTGTTGGTTTTATTCAATATATTTATCACTTCTTAGTAGAATTGAATTTCTATGTATGGTTGACTATGATATATAATTTTATTAGTTGTCTGTGTACGAAATATTATTTGATCTTCTCCATAGTTTCTTAACTTAGTACTAGTGTTGTGCAGAAGTATTTTTAATTGTTTTACCTTCCAATTGTCTATTATAAATATAATTATTTTCAATTTAATGCTGTCACACTATTTGTCATTTGCAAAATTCACTGCTCTAATAATACAATGTTGTATCAGTAGAAAGGACAAGTTTAATAAACTTTTTTATTGTGCTTGGAGTTTTTATTGAGAAAACTGCACATTTTGGGTGAACCTTTGTTTTCTTTCAAATTTTGGAATCAATGGATTTTTACTGATCAATTGTGAGTAAGAATTGAACGCAGTACTTCATTATTAAAGATGTGTTCATGAATATAAAATAAAACAATGTTTTAGGTATAAAATATTAAAATATTATTTCAAATATGATAAATATAATTTTGGTTTGTAAGAAGTCAAGATATTTTTCCTCATTTTGTGTGCTATTATACATTTTGGAGGTCATCATTTAAATATTTTTTTAATAACATTGCATCTCATAATTCTTAGGAGGTTGAGATTATCTTACATGTGTAAAAAGGATACAGTTTTCACACAATTGAATCCATGGTGATAGGTCCCAATATTTATTGTTTTTTCCAGTAAGTGTTGTCAGAACAAATGCACAGCTTATGAAATGATCTGTTATGGAGTAATGGGCATTATTAATTTCTTGTTGGGTTTTATTTCAATATATATGTATTTTTACATATTTTAATTGATCATACAACAATAGGGTATTTAGATATTTGATTGTGCCTCAGAATTTTAATTCTAGCCACAAAATATGTTTTGGCCAAGCCAATAACAACATACCACATTTACCAGAACAATAATGGTTTTGCTACATTAAACTAAAAGTAAATTTTTTTCTATCTGACAGCTAACACTCAAGTCATGTTGCCTACAAACACATCTTCTGTTGAGTCTCCAGCTAAAAGGATGAGAATTGATTTACCATTAACTAAGATTCCCATCAGTAACTATTGTGAGATCTCTTTCAAGATCCCAGTCAGAACTCTAGTCCAGACCTCAACTGAAGCTCAACCCAAAATATCAGTCAACACCGCTACAGAGGTTTCTTCCAGAACTCCGCTCAAGATAACAAGTGAGGTCTCTGCAAGAACCCCTGTCAGGGGTCTAGTGAGAACGCCTGTTAGAAACCTTGTGAGAACTCAAATAGCTAAAACTTCCCCCAGCACCCCAGGCTCAACTCCACCACAATTCCGAGCCAGTACTTCTATGTCAACACCTGTCATCAGCCCAACAAGGATTTCAATTAGAAGTCCAATGAGGACTCCAATCAGAATCCTAGTCAGGACTTCTATGGCAAGCCCAGTCAAAGCCCTAGTCTCATCACCTGCCACAGCTTTGGCTAGGGCTGCAACCAATCCTTTAAGCATGACTGCTGAAAAGGTCAGTGTCAAGTATCCTTTTTATGTACACGATTACATTCTTTTGTTACATCTAGAATCAAATGACCGATATGTTCAACTGAACCAGCTTCAGTTGATTGTAGTTTTCCTATTAACAATCTTTGAATCAATTTATATAATTATTTTACTTTTGAACAAGGTTATTTTTTAAAGTAAATTGGTTCTTAACAGACCCTACTGTCTACATTATTAGGTAGCCGAACTTTAGTGTCTGCCACACTAATCATAAGTTTCAAATGAATCATTCAATACAAATGATTTAGACGAACCCTCCATTATTGCAGCACATCATTCATTGAAACGATCATGAAGTACGAAAGAATATTTTTGTTCTGTTTTGACAAGTTCAGTCACGTTCAAGGTTTTTGTGAACTAGTTGAAAGAGCCATTGATGGAGCGTTCACTTCACTTTTACTGTGCTCTATTGAAATGAAGAATTTCTTAATAAAATTTTGTTGTTTGCAAGACTCGTCAAACTATTAAGTACATCAATAAAGGGTTACAAGGCATCAATGCAACCGATCAAATAAAAAAATTGTACACCTCTAAAAATCCTAAAATTACTTAGGTTTGGGGAAAATATAATTCAATTATAAAGTATGTTATGAAAGATAATGTCAAAATCTGTGTTATGAGCGTTATTGTAATAATAATAGTTATTATCAGAACAACTTATATTATTATAATATACTATTATAATCGTTATTATTACAATAACCATTATATTTCTATGATATATTGTTATGGTTATTATTACAAGTATTATTATTAGCGCTCCATTTATTCGTTTTCATTCTGTTCTGTTGTATGGTATGGTTAATGATAAATACCAAAGGATACTACTTTTGTTTCAACAATTGATTTTTTTTTGAAGAGCTTGTAAGCGAATCTGCTTCGTAAATCTGTTATGAGTGCATGAAGGTTTAAAACATGATTCTGTAGAATGCTCGGGCATGAGAGGCCTGACGGGCTTTTCAATTACTTCTGTAAATCCATCTAAGTTGTTATATCTCCTATTGTTTCTGACTAATGCATAAAATGGTAAAGTAACTCTTAGCTCTTCCTATACATTACTGTTGGTTCATCATGCCTCTCTCTCATGGTTGGTAGAACTGGAGCCCTCTAAGACGGCTCCAAATAGGCTTAAAGTTATTCTCTCGTGATAGATGTTAAGTACGCTTCGAACACGCGTATTGTTCGAGAATTGAGTCGACTTAAGTGATACTACTGAGAGATGATTGTAGAGTTTTTTGTATTTCATTTGGTTTCGATGACTTGCGGGACGTAGTTTATAGAGCGATATGGTTTTTTTCTTTTGAATACTTTCTTTTGAACAATGGGCTGAATAATGCTGATTTTTCATTAATGCCTAGATTAAGTTAAAAAAATAAGTTTGAATTACGTCGATGTATTTAGTTTGATGTTTGAAAGTTAGTGCCAAATCTTCATGCAGAGTATATTGAGAGCACAGTTTCATCTTTAAATGTGTACGCATTATTGTATATAAATTTTATATTCGATTTTCTTATCACAGAAATATAAGTACTGTCGAGCAACGTAACTCACGAGTCTTAAATACACATAAGCTCTTCTTTATTACTATAATTGTTTTGAAAATGATACTCGGAAATGAAAGCTTTTGGAAATTGGACACAAATTACGTAGGTACGTGTCCTAAAAATATATCTTCGTCAATAAAATTCATCGTAAACAAATGTTTCTTGATTAAATGTTTCAACCCCAACTTTTGAGTTTTATTGACATTTATCTTTGAAAGCACTTAATTCATCAAACCGTCGCATGAAAGTAACGATCAGAGGCGGCGTAGCGTTCGTACGTCTGGCAACCCCTCGCGTTTTCTTTCCCCCTCCTCCCCTTTCCCCACCCATACCCCTCTTGAAAGTTGACCAATCAACGCCTAGACAATTCTGACGTCATGGATGACGTCATCGTCTGAAAACCGCCGTTGGGGTGGTCATTGCCAACCCCCCATATTATCGTACTTCTCTTTACTGTACTGTGAGTGATATGGAGACAGCCTCAGTCACGGGTTGAACTTGAGCCCTGTCGTGTGCGCATCGGGACGGTAGTTGTGTGAGCGAGAAACGGCTCATGTGCAGGTTGCAGGCTGGTTGTTCGTAAGAAGTAGTCGTTGTCGTGGAGATTTGTACTCGTAAAATATTAGGCTAAGTAGATTCAATTACTAATAGTCAATAGTCAATTCAATAGTCACGCGAGTAGAGGTTGTATGTCACGGTCGAAGGTTATTGATGTTGCATCGTCCACGGTTAGAGGACATTCATCCGGTACGTGAAGTAACGCAGACCGAAGAACAAGTCCAATAGAGGTAAGCGAATTCGTGTTAGAAAATTCCGTAGAGTTGCAACTACTAGTCTTAACAACATTATGAGAGAGAAAAGAGCTCATCAAGAATCAATCATCATGTAATTGAAAATAGGCAGATAGACTTTTACCCTTTTTATATGCAATAAATCTATCACTAATATATAAATTAAACATGTCAATATCCACCCAAACCATTTGACACGTATCGCCATATATAACTGTGCTCCATCTCGAGATTATTAGCTTTAATTTGATATGTAAATGAAGTTTGTGGGATGAATAGATGAAAAATAATTCCTAGGACCGGAAGGTAAAAATATCGTTAGTGGACTCGAAAACGAGTGTCAAGAATTGGCGTGCCCCATGCTAGCAAGGTTGATTGCAGGAGGTTTTAATTTACACACTGCACATGTCCAGATTATTAGCTTTAATTTGATATGTAAATAAAGTTAGTCGGATGAATAGATGAAAAATATTTCTTGGGACCGGAAGGTAAAATTATTGTTAGTGGACTCGAAAACGAGTGTCAAGAATTGGCGTGCCCCATACTAGCAAGGTTGATTGTAGGAGGTTTTATTTTAGACACTGCACATGTTCATATTATTAGCTTTAATTTGATATGTAAATGAAGTTTGTGGGATGAATAGATGAGAAATAATTCTTGGGACCGGAAGGTAAAAATATCCTTAGTGGACTCGAAAACGAGTGTCAAGAATTGGCGTGCCCCATGCTAGCAAAGTTGATTGTAGAAGGTTTTAATTTACATACTGCACATGTCCATATCATTAGCTTTAATTTGATATGTAAATGAAGTTTGTGGGATTGATAGATGAAAAATAATTTTTGGGACCAGAAAGTAAAAAAATCGTTAGTGGATTCGAAAACGGGAGTCAAGGAACGGGGTCCCCCCAAGTGCGGGTGGTTAATCAAGGGAGATTAATTTACAGGTATTCAGTGTGAGTAGGTTATGAGCTTTAATATGAGACCAGAATGAAGGTTCTACGATGCATAGGACGAAAATAATTAACGAAACTGTTTGTTTCAAGACTTTTTCTGGAAATCTTAAGAATTTTAAGTTTGTGTCGAGTTCGGTGTCGATATCGGTGTCGAGATTTTCCCTCCGGTATGAAGTTTCACCACATTGATAGATGTATTTGTTTTTTTAATATTAATTACTTTGAATGCTAATCTTCTATTACCATTCACAATAGAATCTCGTTCATTCTTATTCTTGCAGTATTATTGAGTTGAATATCTGAAATTTCAGAGATTAGTATATGGAATTTCATACGTTTGTTGACGCAAGAAATGATAATTCTCGATTATTACTGCTAGAATTAGGCCGGTAAATCTTGCATCTCGAAAGCACGGACCTTAGTTATCTATCAAATAAATGTTATTTTATTGTTTACATTGATGGAGAGTTTGTGGTACTTCCTTGCTGCTATCATTTAAAAATCCAGGAACACGTTCTGTGAACATCTCATATTGTCAACATAGATAGCATAATAAATAACCTAAACATCGCAATTCGTATTTCATTTATATATATGTATTTTCAATTGAATATATAAATATTTGCCATTAATTTTATTTATAGGGTTATTTTATGCGTTTCAAAAAATTCGGAAGCTCCTATGTGTGAACTATCCGCACCAACATATGTTTTTGTTACTATTGTGCAGGTGTGAACAGCATATTTACAACAATAAATAAGACTTGATTCGGGAGTT
This sequence comes from Trinorchestia longiramus, assembly GCA_006783055.1. Taxonomy (NCBI): domain Eukaryota; kingdom Metazoa; phylum Arthropoda; class Malacostraca; order Amphipoda; family Talitridae; genus Trinorchestia; species Trinorchestia longiramus. The sequence goes on from VCRD01006055.1 coordinate 17,521, forward strand.
GGGACCGGCGAGTTGAATGTTGTGCACGTCTTTGGTGAGAATTTTCTGAAAACTCTATCTAGTTTTCGGCATCCTAATTCTTATCTAAAATTATTTTTCTTTTCTTGCATTTATTAGTTACAGTCATATTGTGTTATTAGCATTTCATGCCTAAAAAAAGGCAGAGGAGGGGGACGAGT
>VCRD01006056.1:4170-29837 GCA_006783055.1 Trinorchestia longiramus
CGTTCACATATTTGTAGAAGCTTTTCGGGTTAGTTTTAGCTTGTGCTGCAACTGTAATTTCTTTATTTCGTTTGGTAGATTTTATAGTTTGCTTAACAGCCCTGCAGACGTGGATATGTTCTTGACGATGGGGTTCTGTTTGGTATCGTTTGAGTCTTCTGTACGAATGTTGTCTTGCATTGATGAGGTGTTTAATCTCTTGTGAGAACCAAGGAGGGTTATTAGTTGGCCTGATTCGCTTTCTTGGGATATGGTGGTCTGTAGCTGTTGCAATCTTATCGTTGAGTATCATGTAGCACTCTTCGGCGTTTTTGTTGTTCATGAAAGTAAATATGTTCTAATATTTGTCTTGTAAGTCTCATGACATAATTTGAAATACAGTCAGGTTTTCATAGCTCTAATGTAGTACGCATTAACACTATTTGTCACCTAGGTGTTTATCATACTTTGCTGAAATATAGGAAGTGATGTCTGCTCGTGTCTTCAGCATTTGAAACGTCAAGAGATTGTGTCATTGCTATGGAGTTTTATAATTTCAGTTGAAGTTGAAGTTACATTGTGAAACCTTCACGTTATGTGATCGCCGTACGCGCATGATTGTAGACCTTCATTCTCCAATTTGTTTTTCGGCTTGTGATGAACATTGTTTCTTCATTGCGAAGCTCCACAGCGGAGAATTTTCACTGAATTTGTTCGAGTCCATTTACAATGTTTGAACTCACGTCTAGAATTTCTGTTCAGTAAATGCTGTAAAATGAGGTACACTTAACCCTGAACTGCCCATTGTGCTATGTCTGACACATCAGTTTTAAATTAAAATTCAGCAAACTACAGCAACAAGCAGATTGAAAGTTATACCTAGGCTTGTTCCTTTACGAGTTCAGTTGTCGTTTGATCGCGGTATGGATTAGTAGAAGGTGCGCATTACTCGATCACAGCACTACAAGGTGCAAGGCTCAGTCAACTATAAATTAATTTGGGCAGTTAAGGGTTAATTGGCAGGTAAGGTCGATGTTCGTGAAACAACCTGTTCCTCGTTCTAGCATCCTCAGTGTTACTGGATGCTGGATATCCAGCTGTTCAACGACCTAACCTAACAAATGTTGCTTTAAAATTTCACTTAAATTTGATGCAAGACTTTAATCACTCATTGAACCGTACACAATGATTTGTAAAATTAATTTCCAATTCGGAGATTTCTCTATGAACTTCAATTAATGTTAATTACTTCGAGTCGTGTAACTAGCGTCGTTATGGGGAGAACATAACACTTTAATATTTAGTTACTCGATAAGAAAACGAATCACAACTGCATGGAAATTTGATGTCTGCTTTTAAGGTAACTATAATAGCAGGTTTGTGCTAGAACTGTTGGCATAATGTTTCTAGTGCCAATAATTTTGTGCGAGCTGGTGTATTTTTCTACGGTTTGTTGCAACATTCATAAAGAATAAATCCCATTGTTTTTGTTTTAATTTTCCTTTACTCGTTAATGCGGGATGCCCAGCAATAACTAATTTGGGCATCCAGATTAGTTATTGTGCATCTAACTTGTACTAATCGGGCATCATTCACAATAAATAGCGCTGTGAGGATTTTCTAGTCGTCAAAACGTAATCAACACTCACTATTGTTAAATTGATCAAACTGTCAGCGTTTGGTATTGAAAACACCGTAAATTATTAAGGAGTTTTGATTTATGCTGAAACCAAAATCTGTTATCACATATTACACGTTATTAAATGCATGAATTTTAACGGAGCTGAGCTCGTTCCTGAAACTTATCAAGGTATGATGAGTATTGAACTCATAAAGCAGGGTTATAATCTACATATATAATAGACAATTTATCTGCATCTCTCTTTCTGTGTGTGTGGGTCCGTCCTATGACTTCCTATCTATAACTAAAGAAAAATTATTGAACTGAAATCAGAACGGGTATACATGCATTATAAGCATTGTATTGTGAATATCAAAGGGGCCGGATCACTATACAATCCTCATTTTTTCGTTATAAGCTTTTTTCCCTTACACGGCCATGTTATCAGTAGATAAAATACAGAATGGAAGTTCTATATACATTCATGAAGAAACATTCAGATTCTGATAGTACCACGGGTCAAACTGAAAAATGTATTTTTAATTTTATAGATCCTTAATTTTTTAACTCTAACCAAAAACAATCTTTCTTTATTTCCAATCAAGTACACAGTACATAGACATTTAGTACATTGGTTTTTCAAATTCTTAAGGTTAACATTTTTAGAGTAAGGGTGATGGTGAGCTCCATGCGACGATCCTGGGATGTGTCCATGGGCGGGGAGTTGAGGGCTTACCGATAAGTGCGAGCTCACGGCGTGAAACGAGAAACAACTCGTATTCATTGCCGGGATTCGAACCCGCAGTCTATCTGCTCAAGCAGAGACCCGATACAGAACACGGGCCGCAGACCACTACTACGGTGGCCAAGGAATTTTGACGGGTACCATCTGGGCATTGTTATCGGTGGATGATACAGAATGGAAGCTCTATACATCAATGAAAAGTATTCATTTGAAACAATAATTCATAAATGCTCATAATGCATAAATGCTTTAATGCATTTATCTATATTATCATAATTTCAAATTACTCAAATCTAACTCGTGGAATTTCCACGGGAACTATTTAGTACCTAATTAACCTTGGAGACAGTTTCATGCAGAGCGCGTGCACACCGTGATAATCTGTGAGGTCAGAAACATTTCTTCCTTACGTCATGACATTTAAATACACATAGTTGATAATTCCTCTCAAAGCAGTTCATTGTTGAACAGTTCATCGAATTTCATATCCTTGGCTCATATTATTAGTGTATGTATAGCAACCAATTTCGGGATATGTGTCATCACGATTCTGTGTAGTTTTTATGAGTGGTGAAACTTCTTTTACTTTTCTTTTGTCTTCATACAATTATTTAAAGCGATTCAGATGTTTTCATTACAGTTTATAGAATTTTTTTGCGTATTCTCGATAACAGTTAGATCGGTTGTGCAGTGTATAATTAGAAGCATTCATGCTGCAGCTCATTGTCTGGTACATGTCATATAATGTGTAGCTACTCACTCTGTTACGAGTTCAACCAGACGAAAAATTCAAATTACTTGATCAAAAATAATTATGTACTCCTACTCTGTGAATAATCAGATACAAATTTTCAAGTATAAAAGTTACTCCTCAAATACTTTTTATGATTAACAAAAAGAAAATGAATCTTTTTATTAGTGGCTTTGATATTCATTGATATTTAATAAATTAGTCTGTCGTGTAATAAGTCATATTACACTATCAAACAATGAAAGTGTTTCGGATTTTAAACATGTAATTTCTTATATATTTCCACCAGCTGAATTCTAAAATCTCTATAAAAATAACCAATAAGCTCATGCTTTAAAGATAGAGAGACGTCATTTTTTATAGTTTACATTTCAGTATGGGAAAATTTCATTTTTGGGAGTTGTTATACCTCTCAACTGACATAACAGAATGTTCCCAGGTGTATATAGATTATAAACATAATAAATATTGCCATGACTGTAGGTTTTATATTCTTTTTTTGTTCAGGATTTCTGGTTTTTGGAGTACTTTTGAAACGTAAAATTTGATATATCAAATGTCACAAAATGTGTGAATTTAGTGAGTAATTTCTGTTACATAAGTGGTAGAAAACATTTTTATCACAAAAGTGCAATCTGACGCCTGTTGTCAAAATACATATCAACATTATTTTTATATGAAGGTAGGGAACCATGTTAAGTTATACGCTCCACATATACGTTGCAACTCGTGTTCAGTTTTACCACGAGAAAAATAAAAAACGATCTATGGTTTTTGCCATGTCTATGGTTTGGTGGGAGCCTACAAACCATAAGATGATTGCTACTTCTGCTTGAATCAACCTATAAAGACAGAATTATTAATAGAGGAAAAAGGAACAGTTCACTACCAGAATCTTCAGTCTGCTTTTCGACCCATCCCATATTCAGATAGTTTACCAGCTCCTACTCCCTCTCAACATTATGAGCTTGAAGGAGAAAATAAAGACAGTGGAAGAAGAAGAAGAATCCAACAAGCCTTCGATATCCCATGACCCAGATTTTGTGAAAAAAAGATAACACACCGTGAGAACTGAGTCAAGCAGAATTGAGTGATCTTATTCGATATCTTGGCTTGTCAAAGGAAAAAACAGAACTTCTAGGGTAAAAAATTTACTAATAGAATGTTCTCCAACGTGATGTTAGCGTCTCACAGTACAATGAACGTTAGAGCGATCTGCTTTCTTCTTTGGAAATAAAAATGATCTGCTTGTCTGCAGCGACGTTCATGGCTGGCTTGATGAAATATTTCAATTTGAACCATGATCCAACTGAAATTCAGTTACTGAATGAAGGCTATTCATAGACTACTCCAAGCTTAGTTTGCAAGCTCCATTACTTCACAACGGTAACTGTCTTCCTTCTACTCCTGTTGGTCATGCAGTTTACATGAAGGAGACTTATGCAAACATGACAGTCACCCACGACTCAGTCAAATATGCTGAACACAAGTGGGAAATCTCAAAGTCATCGCTGTGCTCTTAGGAATGCCACTAGGGTACACAAGTACTGCTGCTTTATATGCACGTTGGACAGTAGAGATAGGAAAGCACATTACAGCGGACTGGCCTGCAAGAAATCGACTCTACCTAAGAAAATGTCATTGCCGAGCCTCTCATCCACCTAAAATATATTCTTTTTCCACCCCTTCATATAAAGCTGGGTTTGATGAGAAGTTTTGCCAAAGGTATGAACTAGGAAGGACAGGCCTTTAAGTACTTTTGAGACAAATTTCCGAGATTCAGTGGTGCTAAGGTTAAGGAATGGATTTTTGTTGGGCCACAAATACGGCAACTTGCTAAGGATTCTGCGTTTGATAGTTTTGGAGGGGAAAGATAACCTTCAAAACCTAAATGTTATTGAGATGACATCAATTTCCACTGCATCATAATAAATAAATGGAACAAAAATCTAAGGGTAAACTATGAACTCACTCATATTTCAGAGTATTGGTAATGGTGTTACTTTGAGCGATTCTATCACGGTCGTCTTTACTACGTACTGAAATTAGTGTATCAAAAAGCCTAAACAGCCTTCTTACGCCACTACGTCCATTTCAATTCATTATCTTTAGCAGGTCTTTGGTTCGTCTAATTATTATTGGCAGGTATGCTGATTATATTCGAAAGCGTTGTGATTAACTTGTACTGATGAATATTTTTCATTTTCGACTTGGTGATAATGTACTTCTTTATTTGATTATTTTGCCATTACACACCATCTTTGATTAGAACATGCTCCAAATATTTTGTAAGGAGTTACTGTAAAACACGCAAAACTGGTAATATTTTTGCTGCAATATATAATGTGGCCACGGCTGTATACAGGACGGTTGGGGGATGGTTTTCCCCGACCGTAGAAGACTTACTGCTTCTCAGAGGTGTTTATGAGCGCCTTAACTTTACATCAGGTGACGTGAGCTTGTTTGTCCTGGTTAGTGACTGCAGGGAACATGACGCTCCGCAGAAAGAAAGTCCTGAAAGTCTGGTAATTTTTAGACCGCATGGGACTTGAGTATCATAAACGGCATTGGACTTGGGTATCAACCCAGGAATGGGCCAAACGGCTCGTTCCTTTTGCCTTATTCTATCCTATTCTTCTACTCTACAGCAGATCCAATGTTCCTAGAACCCAATATCCCCTGTATTAGTGCTGGATAGGCCTCATTTTCCCCTGTCCTCCTTCTACTTCATAAGTGATTAGCGACTTATTATTTTAATGGCCTCTTGATCAAGTACAATTACTTCTGTTCTTTCTCTCATTTTTTAGTTGATGTATCAATTACTTTTCTTGCCATTTTCTTTCCCCATCTTAACTGCAATGTCACATGAGTACTTGTTTATCACTGAATGGCTCTGTTCCTCAACAAAAATATGTAATTGCCTTGGTTAGTTTATAAAATCAAAGTAATATTGTAAAAAAAATAGAAGTTGAATTTCATATCACACGGTAGAAGAAGTTGAAATCGCTTGAAAAGTTTTAAAATTAGACTGAACCTAAACAAGAACGTACGCCCAACTTGCAGTTAATTTCCGAATCTCAAAAAATATGAAATAGCTTCTGCTCAATCTCTTTAATGAACATAAGAAACCACAACTGAGAACGTTTTCCCTCGGATAGTTCAAGTACTGACAAGAAATTCCTATTTTTTAGATGTAAAATTGAGTCCACAGAGCAGATCATTTTTAATTAGTTTCTTAAACCTTGTAATACACAGAAGCTAATGACGCTGGAGTATATTTGAGCAATTTTGTGGAGTTATACACCAAATGTTCCCCAAACTAAGGAGCTTATTCAAGCTTCAGATGGAGTTGTACTGCCCGAAGGAATCTACTTTAAAATACATCAAATTACATTAACTCAGTTGAATTACTGAGTGTAAATTTTCTCTCGATTTTTATTTGTTTAACTCCTATTGCTTTAGATGTTAAAGTTAAATGAAACATTATTTCACCATTAAACTTCGAGAAACAAGCTTAATAACATCTAGCAAGTATGGTCATGTATGTCTGTTCTAAAATGCAAGGAGTAGATGATATAAACACGTCTTGTAGACACTGTGAGATTCACTTTGAATGGATGTAAGCAATTATTTTTGCTTTGCTCATACCACTAAACTTCTCAAATGTATAGGTACTTTCCGAGCTATTTATTTTACTAATTTTAAAACATGAAAATGATCATTATAATCATACTTTGGTTTCATATGAAACATTTTGACTATTCAGACGAATCTCCTACTACGCAGGCACTCGCTACGAATAATTTTTATGCTGGAAATGCTCCGAAAATTAAGGGCATCTCCGTACGCTGTCCCGATGCCATACATCTGCATAGCTTGTCATCATGCCAATAAAATATTACAAAAATTGTGGTAATGTTAAAATTATTAGAATGAACTATACCAAGATAAAGGGGAGAAAGAATAAGTCATCTGTTTAACCAAACCTTCTCTTTGTGTACAACGATATCAGAATAAAAAAGAGGTGTTGAAAGTGGGTGTACATAGGTTCAGATTTTTTCAAAATCAAAACAAGATTGTCAATGCTGTAAGTTGATAGCATAGTCCTTGATCGTTTTCACCCCTAAAATGAACAAGAATCAACTTAAGGCTTCATACCATTACTGAAATTCATATATAAATAGAGAGACATCACGAATTGTAACTACACTCCGTTGATTGACTTCTCATAAAAGCAGCACTAGATAAACTGAACTAAACGAAGTGCTGCCACTATTACATAGCCCGTGGAAATTGAAAGTTATAACTAAACAAAAACTACGAGCATATTCATACATAGGACAGTAACCGTATAGGAATATTTCATGAAAATGTATGCGGTCTGCAAAAGAATTTAGAGTCCCAAGTTTTCGATTTTCGATTATTTTTGACGTTCTCAACCGCTCCGGTGTTGAAGGGGCGGTCAGCAGGACAGGTGAGTTCAGCTTCAAGTTCAATCAGCGACAATCCACTTCTACAAGAGTTCAGTTTGGCTCCAGGTGTCGTATGTGGTGGTTGCACGTCATGTCTTCTTGGATAGTATGATGCCACAACGTACCTGTTGTACCTTGTCGGTGGTGCCTATTGAGATCTCCGTTATGAAGTTAAAATTGAATGAGCTGTAATATCGATAAACGTGTTGTTTATTCAACTGAGCACAAACACCATTAAGAGTCTTCGGAATATTTGTTCACTAATTAGCGTTCTTCTTGCTATAAGTTTCAAGAACGGAGAAAACTTTGCAGTTGTGTGCAAAAGAAGGTGATGATGTCACTCTAGTGTTCTGCAGTAATTTTGTCTGTGATGATAATTTTGTGCTCTTATCTAATTAAAGGTAATTAGGTAGAGCTAAATGTACAGGATACGTGCTTGTCGGATGATGGCTCAACACATCCTACTTATCTAGAAAACAAGAGCAGCGTTGAAACTTCAGTTCCAAATGGGCGGTACGTAACACTTTTAATTTGTAAGGTTTGAATGAAATACTCAGTTGCTTTTTACATGCAAGTACAATTAACTTGACTCGACTCGTTGACTCGTTGCCTCGTTGCTAATCGAGTCATGAGCTTGGGTAGAAGTAGATGGCAAATACCAATTTAGAAATTTGCTCGACGTGTTAATGAAGCCATTGAGTGTATTTTAAGTCCAGTGACCTGCTTCTTTCATGGCATTAGGGTTAAGATTTTTGCATGTATTGCAATTTCAAACAGTGGTTCTGTTGAGTGAAATTTAAAGTTAAACAGAAGTTGAGCAAAAGTGAATTTAAGTTTACGCATGGCTTGTTACTATTGAGAATTTCAGGAGCTACATTAACTCTTCAATTAACAGTATTCAAGGAAATCGAGTCACTAACTCCGTAGTTATCACGAATGTGAATTGGAAGAATGTGGTTAATTTTTGTACTACGCTCATGACGGAAAGTTTTTAACTGAAGATGGAATACATGTTGTAAAAAAGTGACCTGTCCGTTGAATGTTTTGAAAATCAGAACTAAGTAATGAAGATTTCCTGGTTGAGCATTCAATAATAATCTTTGTATTTTCCTTAATGCCCTTCGGATTTTTCGTAATGCCCTTCGTGTTTTTCGTAATGCCTTTCTTGTTTTTCGTAATGCCTTTCTTGTTTTTCGTCATGCCTTTCTTGTTTTTCGTAATGCCTTTCTTGTTTTTCGTAATGCCTTTCTTGTTTTTCGTAATGCCCTTCGTGTTTTTTGTAATGCCCTTCGTGTTTTTTGTAATGCTTTTCTTGTTTTTTTTAATGCCTTTCTTGTTTTTCGTAATGCCCTTCGTGTTTTTCGTAATGCCCTTCGTGTTTTTCGTAATGCCCTTCGTGTTTTTCGTAGTGCTCTTCATATCTTTCGTGAAACTTTTCGTATTTTCGTAAAGTTCTTTAATATTCTGTAATTTTTTGTCTTTCCCGATAATTGGGAGTTTCATGGTATTCAATTTCAATTTTGCAAAATATATTGAACCGTGAAGGATCAATAAAGTTATTCAGCGCAGACTGTAAAGACGGAGCTTTTAACACGTTGACTCCGATTGCCTGACTGGTGTAAAACTTCACTTTGTACGCATAGTCACTAGAAGGATCTGAAAAAATCACAGAACCTAACCTAAGTGGTACACATACGTACCACTTCGGAGTCAACGTGTTAAACATCAGTGTAGTTACTGCGTCCTTCCGGGACTCTACGAAATGAAGTCAGTCAAATATTAAAATATGGAACGTCCATAATGCAATAAACAAGATGCCTCATGTTAAGCACACAATTTTACAGAGGCCAGAATCTAAACTGAAATTTGTGGTACATTTTTAGTTCGACTTATTTGATTATGCAGCAAAACTGGTAAGACCTAAATTTCATTCTGCAGATTGAGTCTATTGCCAAGTTAGGCTAGTTTTGTAATTACGTTACGTATGTATGTGTGTTAACACGTTTCCTGCGATTGCTTAGCTGGTGCAAATCTTTACTTTGTACAAATAGTCACTAGAAAGCTTTGAAAAAATTACAGAACCTAACTTGAGTAAACCACCAGTGGGTTACTTCGCAAAAAATGTGTTAACACGTTTGTTGCGATTGCCTGATTGGTGTAAAACTTCACTTTGTACGCATAGTCACTAGAAGGATCTGAAAAAATTACAGAACCTAACCTAAGTGACCCACCGGTGGGTCGCATCGCAACAAACGTGTTAGGTTACTGAAGCTTTGACTTCGAATTTGTAAACGCGTACCTTTATTGTTTTTGATTTTGGATACTATGCTTGTAACATGCAGGGCTCTTGCTGGCTACATTTCTCTACAGTAAAAAAAGAGTAGAATATGGAAACAGAAACGAGTTGAGAAGTCCATTCTTGGAATGACACAAGAGCTTTATTTTGGTAGCTCTTGAACTCTAGCCTAGTCTAGACACTCGCAAACCTTGAGTTTCTTATTATTCTTCCATTTATCGTGTGTTGAAAAAGTAGAATAAAACGAAGTATCGATACCGGCAATTTTTATATTATCGATCTTGGGCATCAGAGAGAAAGTTAGGGTATCGATTTGGCGTCATCGAATTGTCCAGCTCTTGTGTCTGCTGCATTCTCAGGTTCTGTAACTGCATTGGATACATTGGGTACAGCATCGACTATTTATTTGGTATTAATACGTTTGTTGCGATGCGACCCACCGGGGGGGTCACTTAGGTTAGGTTCTGTAATTTTTTCAGATCCTTCTAGTGACTATGCGTACAAAGTGAAGTTTTACACCAATCAGGCAATCGCAACAAACGTGTTAATGAGTAAAAAAAGGGAGTACCAGAATTATATTACGGTTCATCCCGACGACTTTCCAAATTCGAAAAGCTGCTTAATCATGATCCTATACCTCGCACTTTTCTTTTCAAGTTCTTTTGAATGTTCTCAGCTCCATTGTGTTATAAAAAAAATTGAAGTTTTTTCCTGTCAGAGACTGTATGATTCACATCAAATGGAAGTGCTAGAAGTAAGAGGTGTCGTTTTAGTGCTCTCATGCCTGTGATATTGAATGAGGTACTTCAATTAGGATATAGAAAAATTTAACTTCTAATATCTGGAAAGACTCCGTGTCAACAAAGGACTTGAAGAATTAATTACGAATTGTATTACCTATTACCCTCAAATTGAGCTAACTGCATGCTCAGTACATGGCTTCATTAAATTAATGTGCGCATAATTTATTATGCCGAGTGAACTGTTCTGAATTTGACGTTATGTTTGCGTCATCAACAAAAAAACCTAGAAAATTGTGCATATTTTTTGAGTTTCAGTTAGGTTTGTCAGTGCTAATGCAATGACAGCATATTGTTGTAATGGTGCGTGTGGGATTCGCAATACACCATTTAATATTACTTTCACTAGCAGTGCCAATTAGCATGCATATGTGAACTAGGATCCCGAGCCGTGCTCTAGTTGTGCATTGCAAGTAAATCCTAGTGCTCCATTCGTGGCGCTGGAGACCAAAGAACTCATTCCCAAATTGTTGAAATCGGTTACCTGAGAAAAATGGTCTATTTTTATCTAAGTCAGATGCAGTGAAATTCATCAAACACAGGAAATTGGTTTTTGGTGTTGGATATTTGTACCTTCGAACTAGCCTGAAAATACATGTGTATAAATCTAATTTTATGTTAAATATGTTGTTTTTTTAATGATCTCTGTAGCGTCAACAGCGATGCGTCTATGAAATATTCACCAAACACTCAAACATTTGCTATTTAAGTTTGTGGAGAGGAAAAATCGCATCAAATATTGTGCAAGTAATATTTAGGCCTATCGCATCTCTGAAATGCGGTATCTGACCATGTGAATTGGCGCCAACTTTGACTTAAGAGCTAAAAAAAAGTTTTGACTTCATTACTACAGACCTCGACGCTTTTAACGCTCGTACAGAATGATATTCTGAACTTGTTTCAACGATGCTTCTTTAAAACTGGAAATTATACTACTGGCTAGTAGTTTTATTGGCCTCCAGACAATTATCAGATTATTAGTAAAAAATAACGCTAGCTGGCTGCGTCAGAATCTGTTGCAATGGCTGGTAAGTAACTGCGGCATTTCAGGAGACCTTGAGAAGGACTTCTTACCTTATAACATGCGTGGGTTCGTGGGTGCTCTGTTTGTTCCTAACTTCAATGGTGAGATCTTGGTGTTTGCTATTCATAAGTTTATATGCTTTTGGATAGTGTTAAATACGTTTCCGTATCATAAACTGACAGAAATCTGAAGGAGCTTCACCAATTTAAAGATATCTTTAGACAGTTTTATTATTTAACTAGTTAAGACTGAAGTTTGTAACAATAACTATTTTACAAATCGCCTAAATTGGCTGAAATTTCATGTATTTAGGTATACACGTCGAAAGGAAGCGAAGTTCAAACGACTATGAAAGATGTTTTAGTTTCATCTTGGAACATATTGTAGTAACTTTTTATTGTTATTTTATACGACGTGTATAAAATAGGGGAACTTTAGGGTGAAAGTGAAATGCACAATTGTTAGAAAAATATGTTGGTAATACTGTGTTCCACGTACGATTTTCAACTGTCATACAAATGAACTAAATGATGAAATTCCCTGGTGATTAAACGTAGATGTTTTCATTTTCAAGTCTTGAAAGTAGAGTACCTTAGAAAAACAGGAAATCCTAAATTATTCAAGTTAAGTAGATTGTGCTCTAATGTCCAATGGATTGTTGTGCATTCGAGTTTTAAGCAAATGTGCAATTCAGGCTTTGCTTCTTGTTCAAAGTTCTGTAATTCACGGTTTCATTTGAAGAGATAATATCGGGGGTAATTTTTATTTTTTGTTTACACATTAGCTTTATAATCTCGAGTGACTTGATAGGAGAGTATATGAAGGTCTAAATTTTAAATTTTGGGGCTGATAAGTTTGAATCTTTATATTTATGTGGATAATATTTATTACTTTTTCTTCATGTCGCTTCCTCTCCACAAGATAATGTAGTGACTCGAGTTTCGTCAACATTCTTATGTTTCCACGGCTGCTGCATGTTGTAACAGTGTTTGCTGCTCCCTGAAGCATGTGTACGGCATGGGACTTGGGTATCAGCCCAAGAATGGGCTAAACGGCTCGTTTCCATTGCCTTATTTTATTTTATCTAGTGCTCCTCATAGCGTAGAACAACGTGATGTATTGCACCATGTCTCCACATAGAAAAATGTCCCCACAAAACGGATGTTCTGAAGCAAGAGAGCGAGGAGGAAAAGTAGTTCACATAATTTTTTGAAGTACTTACTGTACTTACGGAAACTCCACTGTAGTAAGTGGCGGTATGATGCTAACAAATTCGAGTGCGAACTAAAACTCGCGTTGGAATGCGGCCGTCGCTCGTCTGGTAATTTATTACAATCGAGTAGAACATTTCTAAAAGCTTTGTTTTTGTCAATCAAATATTGGGTCAGTCATACTAGGAACAGACCTAACTTTATTTTGAAACTCAATTCAAGTACCTGAGAGACTTGACATCGTTGATCGTATTCACGAGGTTCATCTAAATGCGTCCTCTTTTAAGCAGTTGTTCAAAGCCCCCGTATGGTAGGCGTCTCGCTGTTGCCTAAACAGGAGGCAGCATGGCCCAGTATGGGTAAAGAAGCGTCGTTGACGCCCTGCTTGCTACTAGAAAAGACCTCAAATTTGATGAAGGTGGATGACCCCGACAGTTTATTTATAGTTAAATTTACACTTCCGCGGTAAGTTTTCGTATATTTTAAATTTTGGTTTTCATATCACTGTATTTTCGGTTTTTACCCCTTTACTTCACAGTGTATTATGCATGATACAGTTTCCAAAAATGCTAATGTCTTCTGCCCTCAATACCTCAATAATTTTTATTTTATATTAAAAAAATATTACCGAGTGATTAGTTACTTCAATGGTTTCTTCATTATACTTTGAAAAACATGAGAATGCCTGTAACTCACTTAACCTCTGTAATCGGATTGCGTTTGTTTTTCCTTGTTCTAGGTTTTCTCGCTCATTGTAGAAAGTTCTGTTTCTTAAATATCGTATTACATTTGTTCATAATGACAGGATTTTTACCTACGTGTTCACCTTTCATAATGGGGGTTAATGAGTCGTGTTTCTTTTTTCTGCTAGACATTCTTTTCGTGAAGTATTCGTTCCCGAGGGTAGACAGTACGGTGTTTTTAATAATGCATTATTTTTCGGCCGTTTAGATAAGCTAGACTTCGGTCGTAGATCGTATCGCAGCGTCGGAGACGGCAAATGAGAGGGGTCGATGTTATGTGTGACAGGGTCTCCTTCACCCCCTCCACTAAAACACCCGTAACTGGTCTGGAGATCGGGTTGAAGAGATCGCTGATTCAAGATTTTTGGATGAGTCGGAGCAGCAGCCGGGAAGTAGGAATTTGAGTCTGTTAGATTATAAGTAAAATTTGGCAAATGAAAATTTATGGTTATTAGAGATTTAGCATGCTCTGTATGGGTTATAAACTGTGAAATTTATGCAATGCAAGTGTTTAAATTCGCGATTCGGAAGCTGAGTTAGAGATTTCCTTTTATTGGGATCTTGGAAGCCAAGAATAAGAAACTAAAATGTACTCCTAGCAAAGATTTATATTTTATCAATGATTGTTCGGAGAGAAAAGTGTTAGTATACCTAGTGTTTGTCATTTTTCAGTAATGAACTATCATATTTTAGTGTTAGTTGTAAAAGTCAAGAATTTGAAATGATTTTCATAGGTTAGAATGCAACTAAATGGTCAGGGTACTGTTATGGACATGGATTCCTCAGAATCTATTGACCCAATCTTCCTAAAATAAGGAACAAACCTTGCTAAAAAAATCATGGGATTGTCACACTTTGTAGTAGCTAATTTACTACCGTAAAATGCAAAATAAAAAAGAAAGAGAAATCGTTTATTGTAATCAAGTTGATGCAAGACGTATTCATTAACATTGTATTCTCAAATCTTTTATAATCAAAGCCCTAACATTTATTGATAACGCAGACACCTCACTTTTTCACTAAACAATAAAATTAAAAACGCATAAAACCAAGGATAATGCTGAAAAAACAAATGCCTAAGTGATATTAGGATGTGAATAATTCAGGAGCTAATATAAAACGAGAATAACTGCCTCTATTTTCAGAATAACCTCAGCGAGCTCGTTTATTAGGCATTAATGTGACATAGGCTTCATTTGTCTCCCAGTTAAAATTATTGGGACACTAGCTTTCATAAGCTTGCAAGGTATGCTTTCAATTGAATATTTATTTATATAAAATGCTTTATCGGTTAGGGTCCTTAAGTGGTAGAAATGAATTGATTAATAATGCCCCAAACGGTGGTTTGTTCTCAGAATTGAACCAAAACTTAAAAACAAATGTACAAAAATTACATAGAGACGTTTACCACGAAAACCGTTGCAAAAAACAATATAACAGTTGGATTTCCCAAGAGTGATGTTAAAATCTTGCATTTAAATTAGCAAGGAAGAATGAAACTTTTAAATTGTGATTTCGACTTTGCTGATCGATCGCTCATAGTGATGCGTTTATAGTCCATGAAATGAAAATTATTATCGTATTTAACTTAGAACTTCATTGTGTTCAATAAGATCAAAAGTTATATATCAGATACGAACGATAGATGGGAAAGGAAATGTAAATATGTTTTGAATTGTCAGGAGTGAAGTACTCGTAGAGGTAAAGTGGAGTTGTTGTAAATTGAAAGTTTTAAGTTTTTACATCTGCTCATTATTACAGAGCATTTGCTAACATTTATTTATGAGTTTAATGATTAAATCCTGATTAAAAGTAAATACAGGCAAAAATAGTGCTCACAGAACAGACGCTTGGCAAGTACAGTATAGTGTACAAAAAATGCAGAAATATCATAATAATAAAACGAGTACATCTTCTGTTTGCATAAAATCTCACTGACCTCGTTAAGTAGACATCGTGTCACATCAGCTTTCTTTGTCTCACTGTTTGAATTTTTCTGTAAAAGCTTTCACAAGTTCGATGAAGTGTTTTCCATACACGCACCAACATGTCTACGCAATACATTTATCGACAATGGCAATTTTTTTATCAAATGGTTTTCAAGTAAATATTGATAGAAAAAATTATGTGGATAATTATTTCATATGTTGTGTTAGCAAGAAGTACAATTTTAACATTAGCTGACGTGCAATGATAAAAAAGAGAATACATTTGAATTTAAACCTTCATTACTCGTGAAATAGTAATATTATTCACAAAAAATTAGCTTTTATTCTACAATTAATGTGTAATGTTCTTTTTTATTTTACTGAACATTTATACATGAAACAAGTAAACGTCTTTCATATTCCTTGTACTGCGCTCGTAAATTGGAAGGCACAACTCGAAGATGTTAGAGGGGAAGAATAGAACAAGGTTTCGGAACATTCATTTCTCACAAAAAGCTTTTAAAACAGTTTTTTAAACTTGTATACCTCTTTTGAATTTATTCTTCTTTGGAAGTGAAAGTCAGCTTGCGGTTTCCTCCTTGCTCATCGAGTAACTGATTTGCATTGTTCACTTAGTGAGTCGTATTTTATAGCACTTCCGCTATGTGAAGGAGTGCCTTCTTGCATGCAGTAACAAACCCTTTCTAACGGTCATGCTTGACCTATTCTTCTGCATTTGTCCTTCGTCTGAACTCCATGACAAAAAGTTAGTTCCGTTCACTAACTTTTTTCCATGATACAATTTTCGTTTTACTCGTATTAACCCTTGTCGAACATCGTTCATCATATACGCCCATCATGACCTGGTTCCAGAATCCGTCTACAGAGCTTCTTACCACTGTTTCCCTGATGCTTGACTACGATCTCCCTACTCATCATGACTTCAGTGAGAAACTGTTAAAATAGAGTACATTTGTAACTCTGATTCCATAGCTGACAAGATATCCTTTTTTTGAGTGCAACGATTCTGACTTCGTAAACGTGATTACGAAAAAAGTAAGTTTGGGTGTGCTAGATTTTCTCACTTGAGACATTTCTGAATAATAGAGCGCGTTATTGCTTCTTGTAACACCTATACTTGTATTGAAAAGTTTTATACTCGTACTGATCTTGAAAAGCATGGCACTCGTGTGGTATTAATTTAGGCTTCCTAACATCTCTAGTGTGAGTGTGTTGGTGAGGGTTGTCGGGATACCTACTGTTCTTCAGCAATATTCCTAACAATCTCCTACGAGATGTTACTGTGGGTGATGCACATCTTTTGGAGATGCGCGTCAGTTGTTCAGTAAAGGCTCTGCGATTGAGCAGAGGCCTTTTCATTTAGCAGAATAACTATTATATTGCAAATATTGTAAATTATTTATCAAAACCGCTATTGTTTAGCAGAACCGCTTCCATCTAGTAGAACCGCTATTATTTAGCAGAATTGGTATTATCTAAGAACTGGTTTGTTAGTTTTAGTCACTTTCACATTAGTAGATGCACATATATTTAGCAAGAACACCTTTATTCTTACGAATGCGCAACATTTTGAAAGATGCTCCGTCATTTTACAAAGGAGCTACACCGCGTGCACCGACTGACCTTGTCGTGTCCGTTGCCAGACGGACCTTTACCGGCACCTCTTTCATTTTTTCGTTTTTTCTTGCGTGTGCCAGCCGTCTCTTGCTGTCTTTACCTCGCCGAAAAATTTTAGCCTCCTCATTCTGCATTGACTTGCACTGGTTTCATACAAGATGGTACTTAATATTAGTTACTTAGACAAGTATTATTTGCGTGCTCAAACGATCTCCCTCAATGTAAGTGGCCTACGTGAATGAAGATAACTAAGTAACCCCCATAACCGTTCAATGTTCAGTAGTTAATGTGCGAATCGAAACACTGCGTGTGTGACTCTCATTTTTCCAGCACTATTTTGCCCTCGCTACTGTAGTGAGCGTTCTTGGATCACAATGAATGTCTGCATTTCTTATAAAAATCATGTACTTTACATTTACCATTTCAACGTACCTTATGTTTTCTCACCCGAGTCTAGATGGACTCGAGTTCGATAAAAGAGTTTAGTCGGATTTTTATGTTGAGTTGACCCACTATGCGTGTCTGTTGACACGGCAAACAATTTTGTTATTGGAGGAAACCTCTTTGCTTTTTTAGTTGTTATTGTTTTCTCCATGTGAAAAGATCATTTGATTAATAGACCCCAAACCAAACTCAGCTTTTGGGCTAAAAAAAACTTGCATGGATATTCTCCACTCGTTCTTGAATCACCATGTGGAAAACGTAAGCTTGACTTGTGATAGTTTTCTTTAGTTACTGATTCTGTCCTAATCTTCCTGAGTCCACACAAAGCTCTTGAGCTAGCCGAAAAAATGATTGAAAGTTCCAATTGCCAAAAGGCTCGTTGAAGCATCTTTGGGTGCCAATAATAACTAGTCTATCAGGCGCTCCCTCATTGGTCTGTGATAGAATATGATTGCATAGGATTTTATTCACGTTGATTTTGTCTGTCGTCGTCAAGGTGACATGAAGATAAATCTTCGCTACTGCATTATGTGAAGAGGCTTGCGCTGGGCCAGCATTTGTCTAGTTTTAATAAACAAACTAGTGCAAATAGGGTCTTTGTGCCTCCCCAGTATTTAAACCTGGCCAAAGCAAATCAAAAGAACTCCTTCGTTTACAGAAATTGCTGAAAAGTACAAATAAATTTAACAGGATCATTCAGTAACTACGATGGCAATCAAATCACGTACTGTAACTAAGGCTAGAATCTTAAATGACTACTTTGTATCAGTATTCACAAGAGCGAGACATCAATATTCTTCAAGACCAGCTTCTCGAGATTGGTCAACCTTTAACAATGAAATACTTCGTTACACTAGAAGTTGGGAAAGGCTTGTTGTCTCGTCATCAAAGAGTTCACTAGACCAAATGGTTTAATTCCTAGTGTATTGTAGGAATTAGTCTCAACAGTCTGTGAACTATGATACTAGTAAACATGTTATACCTTTTCCTGGAAACTAGGCTTTTTCATGTCGCCTTGAGACTTTTCTATTTAATATTGGTTTTTCAAGAAAGAATCAAAAATAGATGGTGAGGGGACTCGTTGTATCCCCGTCACATCTGTGATCAGTGAAACAATGGAAATGTTATTGACAACCTAATTTTCAATGCACTGTACCTTGACGACCTAACTAAGATCACAGAAACAACTTGGCTTCCGTGAAAGGTCTTTCGAATCTCAATGTATCGAAAACATATTGACATGCACTAATGTACAAATTGTTGATCTCATCGACTTCTTGAAAGCCTTCGGTCAAGTACCTCACGAGAAGCTTGTGACTAAGATAAACGTAGTAAACGAGAGACCAGTTCTCACTTCGGGTCTGAAATGGCTTGCTAAACGTCAGCCTTGAGTGTTGATGCAGAACCAAACGATTTACTGGATGCTATACAAACTTAGCATTCATTGAGGCAGTTTTTCTCAGACTTTTTCTGTTAATAAATAATCCATAGATATCAACTACCTAGGCTCAGGATTTTGATTCAGTGTAAAAATTTTCTAGAAAAATCACAGATCCTGAACACTCTGAGCTTCTTAGAGTCTCTATTCCATTTAACTTCAATTAACTTCCGTAACGGAACTATACTAGGCAAAGAATCTTAATCTCAAGGGTTCATTGATGCACTTACAAATGAACAACTGTCATTATCAGCACATAATTGAGACTCAATTTGGTCTGAGACTGAAGCAGTAACTGAACAAAGTAGTTTGTGATCAGAATTGCTAAACACCTTGAGTATGAAAAATAAATTGCTTGTCGTATCCAAAGTTTTAGTGGAGATCTTGGCGTTTTTGAAGTGAAGTCGTACTAAAATGGCCCAAATACTGAACCGAACTCTCTTCTTCCTCTTGATGAGTTTAAATGTAGATTGTGTGAGCAAGTACAAATGCGTGTCTATAAGTTCAAAATAATTTTATTTGTTACTCGCAGGTACTTACAAATATTTGACATACTCCGTGCCACAAGGACAAAGACGCAACCTGCTAAAAAATCCGTTTTCTGTGATACCGAAATCTCACAGTCGAACCTGATTTTTTTCGCTCAGTCAGCTTAGCGATACTGCTCGCCGTTTAGCTCATAACATTAATTGCGTTATGACAATTTTTATTTTGCAAAATTTGTTCGGGGATTTTTCAAAATTTATTCTTGGAATTTTCTGTCTTTGTGGCACGCAACGCCTCATTCGTTTACCTGTAATTGCGAGAGAAGTGTATGACTTAAATGCAACAAATTGGTGGGTCTTTATAGAAAATGCTATCATATTTGGTATGCGTTTCTTTCCAAGGCTCAAATTTTGATTGGCCCGTTTTCATATCTGGAATGCTTATGCTGCTTCTTACTTTTTCGTTAAATGCTGTTTGAATTTTTCTCGGTGCGTTTCTTATAATTTAGAAGTGCCGTAGATTGATAATTTGTTGAGTAGTTTCAATTAGACTTGACCTGTAGTACACTTGTATACCTGAACAAATAGGAACAATCACATTTCTATTATGCATAAATATCTGACGAGTTTTGTTACTTACCGTTGTTTTATTTTTCTGGTACGAAGCCATCAACTATTCCTGATTCATGAGGAAGATTTTGTGCCCTTAATTTTTAGCGGAAGCATTTTCAAATGGTGCGTACGTAAAGCCATGTCAGTAATCATAGGTAACTCGCTATTGATTCTGTTCCCACTCAACCCCTGACCACTTTTTTTCTTTGTAAAATGTCTAAACATAATGTTAATATAGATATGTCTTCGTCTAGGAGTGCTTGAACGGTTTGGATTGTGTGTTGAGTTCAGACGAAACCAGTAATGGGCGTGTATTGATTGAAATTCGCTGGAGTGCGGAATATTTTCTGTGAACGAACACCAAGTCTCCGGTCTCTCGTTTATTACGGTAACCCATGTTAACATGGATGTATTTATCGAACACTTTGCCAAGCCTGCAACAAGGGTGCGTTTACGCATCAAGGACGCGGAATCTGCCGTAATATATTGCGCATGTGCCCAGCCCACACCTCAGTTGTCGGTGACTTGTATTCATGTAAAGTCGAGGAATGGAAAAAAAAATTCTAAACGTTGTAGCAACTACTAATTTAACGCTAAAGACTGTTAAACGTACTGCGCACGCTTAAACACTTCCAACATAACAGGTTAGTAACAAATGAAACGAATAGGAAAATTTGTGGTTCGGGGGCGCGTGACAGACGCACGTGAGCGAGCCGCCCGGAAGGTCACGGTCGCGTGGTCAGCGTTGGTCGTAGGTGGCCCGCCTTCTCGTTACGATAACTCAGTCACTATTACTGCTGCTCGTATGTATAAGGCCATTGCTAGTCTGCATCCATATTTGTGTATCTCTGCATCTGGTAGGCATTGCGTGTGTGCATTGAATAACCAAATATTGGCGTAAGAAATTAAACATAATCGCAAGAGATATGCCAGGCTTGTGATCTGCCCAAGGTGTCCTTGCCATGTTCAATATTTAAGCAAAAGCTGCTCGTCATTTTAATATTTTTCCTTAGCTTTTTAACTGAACTTTGAAGAATTTTCACGCCCAGGGAATAAAGCAAGACTTTTTCAGAATAGTTTTGCTTTTTTTTATTTTAACGTTCACTCCCTCTCACTGTCCGCTAATCCCTCGGTTGTATTTTGTGTAAACACAACTCAAAAAACACCAACAATGTACCGTAAAAGAGAATTGTCATTACTAATTTCTCTTTTTCACAAGCCCCTTTCCGTTGGAAGAGTAAAATTGGAATGACCGCAGATTTTAATTTCCTCCAATTGTCTTCATTTTCGTGATGGTTCATTTTAAGGCATGTGTCGAGAGAAAAGTTTGAGTTCACTCATTTTAAGTAGTTTCTTTTATTCATGTGATGCTAGTAGCTGTAGTTTTCTTTCATTTACAGTGAAGTCTAGTGATGTTTACGCCAGTAGCGAATACTTATTTGGCTATACTTATTTCATACGAGTTTCGAAGGTACTTCAGAGTAATTATATTGTTGATGCATGGCCAAGGATTAATCAAAAGTTAAAATTTTTTGGTTAGCAATTTGATTCTAAATTCTAACCGATTTGTGTTGCAGAGAACAGTTATTGGGAGAAGGGAATGCAGTTAGTTTTGTTCATGCAGTGAGGAACCTAAGGTAGACAAGTCGACTTTAATTCAACACACTATTACAATTTAAAATTTTGGTAACAAAAGTTTTAAGTACTTCTGTTAAATTCTGCAGTACTGTCTACAGTCTCAGTTGCAGTTAACACGTTGACTCCGAAGTGGTACGTATGTGTACCACTTAGGTTAGGTTCTGTAATTTTTTCAGATCCTTCTAGTGACTATGCGTGCAAAGTGAAGTTTTAAACCAATCAGGCAATCGGAGGCAACGTGTTAACGTACAGAGGCGTAGCTGCTGTTCCTGTAGTGCTGCAGTTGCTGTTGTATAATAGATACCACAGTTGCTATTGCTGAAGCTGCTGTCGTACATGCAGTTGCTGTTGCTGCTCTCTAAATCGCCGTTGCTGTTTCATAAGTCGCCGCTGCTGTTACTATAGATGTTGCATCTGCCATGGCCTCAGCTGCTGTTGCTGCAGCTGCCGCAGCTGGGCACGCACAGGTGAATGGCCCCACACCGCCTGCAGCAGCCCACATTTCCCTGAGTACAGATCGTCGCACCGGGCATCCTAGGGCGTCCGCGGTGTTTCCTCGTCTTTAGTCTAGCTTGCGATTACATATTTAGTTGCAGTCTACTAGCTCATAAATTTCAGTGGGCCTGTATTAGACTTTCTTTACTCTGTGTTGTTTGCATTTTTGGGCATCACAATAGCACGGGTTTACTTCGATGCTGCAGCTTCGGCATTTGAATCAAATTCATGTCTCTCTTTCTCAATCTTAGTGTTCTCTCGCTGTCATACGAAAGCATCGAACTAATTATATATTCAGAGCAAAAAATAGACAGATTGTTTGCATGCGTGTGATTGCATGAAGCCCTTAATTATTTTGAAAGCTACAATAATTGGAAGTGGTGAGTTGGATGCTTTTAGCTGTGAGCACCGCCAGCAGGACACGCTCTACTAACAACGAGGTGGTGGTGGCGGCACAAGCAACAAACTTGTTCTTTGCGACACGATGCTTCCTCCAAAACTTGAAGCATTTAGTTGTCCTGGACAGCAAAATTATTTGAATTCTGTCAAGTCGACCATGTTATATTTGTAGAGGGAAATTTTGTCAGGGACGCGGCGTATCTTGTGGCGTAGCGGACTTTTTACGCTACTCGGTCTTCATTAGTTTTATCATTTTGTCATTTCATTTTGCTATTTTCTCTTAAAATCTCATTACTACTGTTGAATCACCGCACGAGTGGCTCTAGTCGTAATGAAAACATTCATACAGGGAGTCTTGTGTTCATTTTTAACACAATTTTCCGGAAGATATCAATGATTTTAAAAGTAAGCATTCCGAATGCTTTCATTTTCGAGGCGGTGTTTTGAATTAGCAAACTAAATTTTTATCGCGGAAGTTTTCGAAATAGATCATAAACCTTTTTAAAATGAAAAATTCTAAAACATGTTATTTTTACTTAAATGTAGTGCATTAAGAGAAGAACAGACTGATGTGCTAGGTAGATGTCACGTCTGATGCCGTGTGAGTGGCTTAGCAACTTCATCATGTGCGGTATGCACTGCTATAAGTATAATTTCTTCAATGTTATTATGAATTTTTACGTATATGTAGGTATATTTGCAGCCTGTTTTTATCGCGTACAAATTGATAAGCAATTTTTAGGACAAACTTGTACCCAAGTTTCTATCCCTTGAACGTTATTTTTCTGGAGAAATTTTACAAATGAGTGCTGTTTTAGGAATCCTTTGGAAAAATTTAACCTTTGTACGAAAATATGTGTGAAATGATCGTCAAAATTAAGGCACTATTTGCTTGTTTCTAGTATTGCTTTGATGCGCTGGCTTGTACAATATTCTCGAATATTTTTCTGGATTGGGTTCCATTTGAAATAGGAAGAATGCTCAACAATTTGATAGCTCCTAGAGTCAGTAGTAAATAAATACAAAGTTTTCCGTCAATTAATGCATGCTTTGATCTGAAACACCTGAACAAAAAAAACACTTTGATCCTTCTGGAGTTGGCGAGTTGAAACCTTTGTACTAAGACCAACAATTACTATTTATACATGAAATTTTCTGTGCAAACCGTGCTGTTCAAAATTAGTGTACTTGTGTTCTATACCGACTAAGGGGCTCCCATACACGACTTCAAGTTTCTGCTAGCATGGCAAAACGACCAGAGAATTAATTTTGGAAAGGATCATGCTGCGGAGATCGCCTTAGTCACCTAAAAGTTTTTAGAGACATGCTCCCCTTTAATATTGTGTTAGTATATCCCGGGGTCAATTCCTATTAATGTATATTGAGACATTTCTATTTTCATTTTCAAGGTTACAGGAAGCTTTTTCAGAATCTTCCTAGGGATATTAAACTCCATGAATCTAAGCTCCCAACAGTCTTTCGTTCACAGCGTTGACTCGTGAAATTTCTCACCAGTGTGGCAGCAGCAATGTTCCAATTCCGTCTTATGTCAGCAGCAGTACCACCTAAAGCTGACTATTCTTGTGTCACCCGGAGCAACGTTGTCAGCAGTGTTAGTGACAACCATGGCCATGTTGTCAGCAGTGTTAGTGACAACCATGGCCATGTTGTCAGCAGTGCTAGTGACAACCATGGCCATGTTGTCAGCAGTGTTAGTGACAACCATGGCCATGTTGTCAGCAGTGTTAGTGACAACCATGGCCATGTTGTCAGCAGTGTTAGTGACAAGCATGGCCATGTTGTCAGCAGTGTTAGTGACAACCATGGCCATGTTGTCAGCAGTGTTAGTGACAACCATGGCCATGTTGTCAGTAGTGTTAGTGACAACCATGGCCATGTTGTCAGTAGTGCTAGTGATGCTTGAGCTCGCCAGATTAACTAGAGCTCCTGTGACACATGACTAGCTTGTTGCAGCGTGATCTGCAGAGCTTTGGCTGCAGTAGTCTGTCTCAACTGCCGTATTTTATCTTCTGTGTCTCGCAGGGAGAGAAGGCCGGCCTACCCTGCAATGCACCTTTCACAAAAGCGTCTCCAATTTTATTTCTTCACTTATTTTACTTCTCCGAATTTTAGAGATACGCTTTCTTTCATTGCTGGCGTAGCAAGTAATGCCATCCAAAATACAACAAATTCTGCCTCCTTAGAAGTTGCACTTCTGCTAATTTTTTCAATTGCTTTCCTCTAATCATGGCTTTTTTCCTCCAATTATCGAGTAGGAATAGTGAATTTAACTCTGATATCGGAACTACAATAGTCATTGCTATCAATGGTATCATTCTCAACATCAGCATTAGCTGCAGCATTTTAAAGGACCAGCTGTAATGTCTATGATAATATAAAAAATAGTGTTAATAACAATATAAATAGCGTCTACAACATAGAAGAGCATCAGACTCAAAGTTATCAACAGCATCGTCGGAAATGAAAACAACGGCATGAAGAGTGTAAACAAAACACATGTATTGTGGTGTAGATATGAGCAATTTAAATAAGAATATTTGATGTGATGTGAACAACAACACAAGCAGCAGTATAAACAACACAATACAAGTGTAAACAACACAATACAAGTGTAAACAACACAATACAAGTGTAAACAACACAACACAAGTGTAAACAACACAACACAAGTGTAAACAACACAACACAAGTGTAAACAACACAACACAAGTGTAAACAACACAACACAAGTGTAAACAACACAACACAAGTGTAAACAACACAACACAAGTGTAAACAACACAACACAAGTGTAAACAACACAACGCAAGTGTAAACAACACAACGCAAGTGTAAACAACACAACGCAAGTGTAAACAACACAATGC
This sequence comes from Trinorchestia longiramus, assembly GCA_006783055.1. Lineage (NCBI taxonomy): Eukaryota > Metazoa > Arthropoda > Malacostraca > Amphipoda > Talitridae > Trinorchestia > Trinorchestia longiramus. The sequence continues at coordinate 29,778 of VCRD01006056.1, forward strand.
AAGTGTAAACAACACAATGCAAGTGTAAACAACACAATGCAAGTGTAAACAACACAATGC
>VCRD01006058.1:4989-29818 GCA_006783055.1 Trinorchestia longiramus
TGGATCACTCCTCTTCTGTTTACAGGCGAAGGTCGTTTTTTCTTTAGAACAGTCTTCCAACGGCATATCTTTTGGCAGTACACTACACAAGTTATGGGTTGATTACCACCTAACAGCTCATAATGAACAATTCCCTTTATGTCCCGCCACACACAGAAATTTTTTCAGCTGCAGACTACGTCGAAGCTGTGGAATAAGGTTGGAATTACAGCCGAGCCACAGTCTTTTACGTTTAACATAATTGTACGGTATCCATTTCTCACCTCCAGTAACGATTCTATCTAAGAATTGGGTTTGAAATTGAACATACCGTAGTAAGACAACATTTCACACGTTGTTGGAAATTGATCTCTGAAACATCGTTTGGAATTCATTTTGCAGCCTTGGAGACTTTAGCAATTCTTATAATTTCATGATATATGGTCATGCAGCTCACGTTAAACTTCTTCCCCATTGTTCTAGTTGTTTTGAAAGAATCATCAATAGTAGCCAGCAATAAGTTCTTCAAAACTGAGTCTTTTTGAGCATTATTTTCTTAGCTCGTCTTCAAGACTAAAGGCTTCCTTTTTGGAACGTAAAATCATCTTCTACAACTCCTTACGATTACCAAATGATTTCCGTATGTGTTCGTGAGTGATCTTATTGCTAGACTTGCTGCACTTCCCTTTTGAAATTCATATAGCAAAATATGCCTGAAGTGCTCATTGCTTGGAGTGTAAATTTGGGTCAACAATATGTATTATAATAATTATCACTGAATCTGAAAGTGTAAATAATATTTAAGTGATTTTGATAGCCGCACATATGTACGATTAATATAGTCGTACACTAAAATTATAAATCAAGAAACGGATAAAACTTACGTAAAGGCCTGATAGTAACCTAAAATGATGTATTGCAAACTGCAAAGAAAGTTTTTTGTATATTATTTGCAGTTATGGGCCGTCCCCCAAGTCTATATATTGTAAATGTTATTTCAATAGTAATAAATCAATTCATATCAGCTTTAATATTATATATTTTATTTCAGTTAATTTTCAAACCTTAAAATTAGTCAGATGTATGTTCCACGAGATTGTTTACAATGACTTTATTTTACAAAAAAAAACAATAACAAAAAGTAATTTAAATATTTTGAGCTCGATATTAATAGCCAGAAATTTACCTTTGTTACCCACAAAACAAAGAATGGTGCACAATTTTCTTTGACGAGAACACCAACCAATCACAAGTCACAACGAAAACTCCAACCAATCACAATAGTTCTCTTATACGGACTTGGTAAACTGAGAGTAATCCATTTCACCCGAGCAGCATTACTACAGCCTTGGATCTGGTGTACTGGATTACTGCAAGTAGTCTACTTCACCTCGACGCCAACGCGAAATGATCTTACGAGATGACTAGACTAGAGGACAGTAATCTACTCTTGCTCGACGATCCCTGGTTTTTGACAAATGTGTCGGGTAGTCTACTAATGCTTTCCACCCTTCAATTGATCAAAGCTCTACCTAGGCGTCTTTTAAACCTGCTCTGCGATTGGTTGCTCGAGGGGGCTAGGCGTCCGACCCTCTTCCTTCTGGTGCAACTATTTTAGTCCAAATAAATTAATTATTTCGCAGCTCAATCAGTAGTTTGGTATACCTTAAATATCTCTGTGTACTTTGTATATTAAATATAAGAATGCGAGCACTTGTTTTAATTTTAAAACGCAGTTTTAAAAAAATACGCTCGTTCATACGAGTATATGCCGGAAAAATTTTTCTCAGCAGCAAATGTGAGAGTTTCAATGTCCTAGTCAATTAAATAGGGTTTGTTGTTTTTGTGTAATGAAGCAACAATTTTTATAGACAAGATAATTCTATTGTTTACTTAATTTCGTCTGATACCTTTAAATACTGTCTTAACGTCGTAAATTTCAGTGATAGTATTTTTAAACAATCCAGAAAAACTTTTCTGATAGTAACAATACCAATGTTAACATTTGGATCTCAGCTAAAGGAAAACAAATACTGAATCCATTCGTTTACAAAAATGTTGATACATACAGAATGTAATACAACCCGATTAAACTTTGAAATTCCTGAATATTAAAGTATTTTTTGAGTACATCTATTATGATGGGAAATATAATGATCAAGAAAAACTTTAAAATATGTACTCTGACGTTAATTTAAGGTTCTGAGTTTAAAACAACTCAGAAATTCTGGTGACAGAAAGAACACCAATGAGTCGTTAAAAACAAAGGGTATTGGAGGTTGCATCTTGCATGATTATTCACATTTGAGGTTCGACAAAAAACAATAGCCGATTTTATTCAGAGCCTAACAATTGGAAAATAGATTATCATTGCATGTGTGAAAATAATTTCTAATGTGCTGGTGTGAGTGTGACAAAAATGTCGAATCGCTATTTGAACTACCTTTGTGTGCATGGAGTCGAAAGGTGCTTGTGTACAATACTGCTAATTTAATCAATGACAACACAATAACTGATCATGTTGAAAGCGTACGAGCAGAAATATAATCAATTATTATTGCATCTAATGAACTAATAAAATGGGTATGTACAACAAAACAATTCGAATTACTCAGTACCTTATTATTTTACACTTTTAGAATTTTCAGTTTAGATATTGAAATCGAAAACATAAGATCTTCGAATTTGAATTATTGTTAATGATTGAAGGTGTATTGTTTAGCTTATTTATCTATGAAAATTATGTAGAAGGTATTTGTGGAATTTACCACTATTACCTTCAGTTTGTTCCTTAACCATGAAGTTACGTTGTTATCTACGTGTTAAATGTCAAGACTGAACGATGAATTTCAACGATAAATGAGTAGTAATACTATTTCTCGCACAAACAGATATTACCTTGAAGGTTGTAGGAGGAAATTTGGAATACGTGCCATAAATGCTACTTGTTTGTGAGGATACTGATCAGTGAAATGTGTATTAAATACAGAGGATTAATTTAGAACATTACTTTGTTGTCGAGGTCATTCTGAAAATTGTGTCTAGACGGAGGCTAAGAAGAATAAATCGCATTACTCGGGGATTGTATTTCTTTTTCGTGAATCGAACGTTTTCATTAACGCACCTTCTTACCTGTAAACTTTGTTCTCACCATTCATCAATGGTCAGGTTTTCTGAGCGATGCGTAGGAGCAAAGGTTTCACTCTGTTGGGTGCAGCAACGTTATTACCTAAAAGTAGGGTTACTGTATCCTTACTAACCTGAAACTGAGGAAACTTATTTACAGTGAAATATGAAAGCACTGGAATTTCACCCAAAGCAGTTCTGACTCATCACGGGTGAAATATTGCAGGGGTTTGTAATTTTTGTTAATAACTTATGCAACGTAATTGCACTAGAAATTTTAAAGTCGGTTACTCTGGGATTTCTATTATATGTAGTAACCATTAATAACTGAACATTCACTTCCAATATTCTTTTCCGCCTCCAGATATTGAAATATGGACATAATTTTTTATGGAAATTTATCTCTGTGGAACGTATTTCTCCTGTTCAAACGTATCCATGTGTTCAGAAGTATTTCATTGTCGTAAGTGACAGTGTTGCAGGACGCACATTTCGTCATGCAATTTTCGAGGACACATTTAGCAAATTCCTCGAGTTTTCAGCTGTTTTCTCTGCTTGACTGTTCAACCGACATGGGAAGTCTGACCAGACTAATAACTTGACGAAATGATATACTACTGTGAATTCTATTCAAAATTTTCAATTTATAATCAGGAAAACTTGTCATTTAACACGTTGAGTGCGATACGACCCGCCGGTGGGTCGCTCAGGTTAGGTTCTATAATTTTTTCAAGGCTTTCTAGTGACTGTGTGTACAAAGTAAAGATTTGCACCGGCTAGGTAATCGCAGGCAACGTGTTAACCCATTTTACTTGTGGACGCTTGTTTTTAAGGCTATTGTCACTAGTCGAAGCTATTGTGTCACCAGGCAGACATTTAAAATTTCTGAATAGATTTGTTTTCTGCAAGTTTTTCGTATTTTTCTTTCATAGAAAGTGCAAGACATGAGGAAAAAGATGATGAATAAATTTACAAGAAGGAAAAAATCCTTGCTCACAGGTATAATTGGCCTATGCAAAAATAATGTTCTTACCATATCGTCGAAGTATGCAGCATGCATTTATTTGAACCATTCAGTCCGAGGACATTTTATTGAAGGGTTAAGATGAAAAAACAAGCGGTGTACGTCTTTTTAATGCAATCCGTGCAGCGCACATAGCCAGTGCAAAAAACTACTGCCGACAACTACTGAACCACGATGAACTTCATTGAAAAAATACCTAGGTTAAAATGAACATATCACATTAACATTAATAATTAATTTATTTACATACTTGGCCATCGAACAGAGAAAAGGTTATAACCGTCCTTCATTCACATGTATTTGTGTATGATGAAACGCACATTTTACGTTCCAAGTCAATTAATAGTTTATTATTTTTCAAGTTAAAATTATAAAAAACATTCCCTCTGATGTCACAAGGAAAAGACAGGGCAAATGAAGACTACGAATATGATAATAAAAGTTACTGCGCTTTTGAGTGAGAATACCATTGGTGGATTTTACATCTGGAGACGGTACATATTGTTACAAAAAGAACGAAATCCCTATTATCGTCACAGTACACGCTAGCAAGGACCTCACAACCCATCCCAGGCAAACACACACGAACTACAAAAAAGCTAACTGGGAAAGGATCACCGAACAAACAGAACAACATTTCGCATCACTCAACACCCACCCCATATATGACATGAATCAAACGGCATCAGAATTCAACAATATCATCATAAAAACTGACAAAAAACACATTCCATTCCAAAAAGTGACAGAGAGCATCATAACCCAAACTTCACACATGAAGTATATAGACTAATAAGTAAACGTAAAAATCTCATAAACACACACACTCCGCACACTTACGAAACCACACGACACATCCAGGATCTGAACGAACAAATCACACAAAAAATTACTAAAAAGCAAAAAAAAACTGGAAAAGTTTCGTCGAATCACTAGATAACATGACAAACTTTATCAAACTCTATAAAACCATTAGAAACATAACAAATTCCAACACAAACACCTCGCAAACACATGCAGCAATCACCACTGATGTGAACATACCCTCAAGACGGAAACAAGCATACACATACACCACAATTGCAAACAGGCACACGTACAGACTCAAACACAGGAAATATATTCATTTAACTTTAAATGAGGTAGATATAGCTCAATATTTTTTGTTCTAATTCTTCATCTTCATAAGTTAAGCCCAGTATACATTAGTGAAAACAATTCGAAGCTTCACTCAGTTTCTCTTGAGGTGGCATGGCAACATTTATAAACTTATTGCAGCTCACTCAGTCATCAACGTAAAAAAATAAAGAAAAGACTTCGTTCTGCTTGTCTTTCTTTATTAAACCCTTCCGCTCCGAAACTCTAGTTCAGTGGTCATCAAACATTTTTAATGTCCATCTCTAGTGGTGAGTAAGTTGAAGCTGTCCACCCCCACCTTGGAAAAGTCTCATTAAAAATCTTACGCTTTTAATATTTAAAATCTATGTTTCATGTCTAATTTCGATGACCAGGTAAACAGAAAAAAACAGTTTCTCGTATTTTTTATGTAAATTTTAAATAATAATCCATACATTTACACACATCTCAAACTAATAGCACTGTTAAATTCTATCATTAAGACATCCATTTCTTAATTTATCTACACGATTCATGTAATACGTCTATCAAGCACATGTTTAACCTGAATTTGGTACATAGAAGAAATAAGTCACGAAAACGGGCCTTTTTATTTACAGCTATGAATAGCAGAAGTAGGTACTTGTGGGTTATCTGTCACCACTTTTAATTTATGGTTTCCTTTTGATGTTAAGGTTAGGTTAGGTTAGGTCAGCTCCAAGGCCTCCAGAATAAAAGGATTGTTGTTTTGTGACAAGTAAATAACATTTCTGAAGTAAAAGCTGTATTTTTTTACCCTTTAGTAAACACATAAAGGTGGTGGTGACAGATAACCCACAAGTACCCAAAAATAATTTAACTTTGATCATACAGCAAACAAGTGTAATGGATATATTCCTCTTTAGGTTTCAATACTATATATATCTGGGTTGATGCAACACTTCACCTCTGCCAAATGAAACAGCATTGCAATGCCAATATTTTACAAATTATTGTTTTACGTGCATTTTGATGCCATGTTTAGACGATATAAAAAGAATGTAATGGGAGTTAAAATTTCTTCCTCTACACATGGCCGAATTTTCTCACCGCTACCGCAAAAAATTGCATCAAAACAACTTTCTAAAGATACAAAATTTACGAAATTTTTTTTAGGAGCTCTTTCAAACAGATTTTTTGAAAATTTAAAGGGGTTTTTAAACCCAGTTATAAGTATAGTTTGTGGTTTATATATGTAAATTATTGTACATGTATATAGTATAGTGTATTAATTCACTATATATACCATGCGTAGATAACTATATACATATTTAAGTCGTTCGTTTTTCCAAGATCGGGGCTGAAAAATTTAGCAGTGGCAACTCTGCGACCGAGCTACAATGGCACGGCTTGTGCTTTGTCTGTGCTTGTACTTGATGCACACGGCGTGTGAACATCATACGTACCTACATGTCTACGAGCTCCCATACGTGTTTCAATGCACATGTATGGGAGCTCGTAGACATGTACGTATGATGTTCACACGCCGTGTGCATCAAGTACAAGCACAGACAAAGCACAAGCCGTGCCATTGTAGCTCGGTCGCAGAGTTGCCACTGCTAAATTTTTCAGCCCCGATCTTGGAAAAACGAACGACCTAAATATGTATATAGTTATCTACGCATGGTATATATAGTGAATTAATACACTATACAATATACATGTACAATAATTTACATATATAAACCACAAACTATACTTATAACTGGGTTTCAAAAACCCAACAGTGGCAACGATGGAACTTCCGAGATGATAACATCTTGCTTCGGAGCTATACATATTCAACCGTTGTCTCTACTTGATCGGAAAATGTAAAAGCACTAGATTTAGCTTTAAGCTGGACTATGAGGAAAACCTCACTGAAACTAATATTAACTAATATTAAATTCTTGACTATCAATCTATATATTAATACGCTTACGACTATACATAGTACCTGTGCGTCACACCCTTCATTGCGGTATCTATTATACGGTTGGGGTCGGGTCACGTTACATTGCGTTACTTTGGGTTGGGAATTTTATGAATGGTTTGGTTTTAGAATTTTTTTCCATTTTTTAATTTGTTAAATGGTGTAAATTTTTTATAAATTTTAATTATTTTTTAATGTTTTTGATTTTGTAAATTTTCAAATGATTTAAATTTTTGAAATTTCGATTTTTTTTTAATTTTTTGAATTGTCGGAATTTTTTACATTTTTGATATTTTGTCAGTCATTTGAATTTTGAAATTCTTTGAATTTTTTTTAATTTTTGAAATTTTTTAAATTTTAAAAAGTGCTGCTAGCGTATCAGTGATACCGACAATACCTTACTTATGAACGAACCTGTACTATGCGGCCCCATGAAATTGCGAATTTTTGAACGTGGCTCTTGCACTGAAAAGTTTGCTCACCCCTGATCTACAACAATAGAGCAAAGAATAAGAGAACAAAGAGAAGCAGCAAGAGAACGACAGAGAAGGAGCCGACAGCGCTTGTAAGAAGACGAAAGGGAAGCAACTCGTGATAGAAGCAGACTACGAATGCAACAGCGAAGGATGAATATGAGTCAGGAGGAGCGAGAATTGCATCTTCAAATCATGAAAAATAGAGATCAAAAAAGTCAAAATGATGTGAATGATGTGGAGAGACAGTAATTTCTAGAAAACAGGAGAAACAGATACCAAGAAAGACGAAATGATATAAATGAGGTGGAGATGGTCTCTCTCTTTCGATTTTGTTTATGCTGCAACATTAAAAGTAATAAACCCTGGGATTTGCCCCAGCATTTAGGAAGAATCGGCACTGCCTGCACCAGAATTGATTATGTGATACTTTAAATAACGCTTAAACCTGCAACTGCAGGTGCTCAGAGTTGTCAAAAATTGAAGTGATCATGTGGTAGTATACAGATAGTGCTCAAAGCGTTAGAACGTAATGCCAAATCAAGGAGGTAAAATTGTTATAACTGTCGTGTTGATGCTACAAAAAGAAATGAATTCAGTTGTTTTTTCAACTCTCAAGTTTTTATTTAAATTATTTAGTATCTTGTAAAACGCTTGGTATAGAATAGAATAAAGCAGCAGGAACAGGCCGTTTAGTTCCTTATTGGGTTGCTATTCAAGTCTCATGCCTTTGAAAATTATAGCATCAATGAACGTTAATCATGCACAGGAATTTCAGTCACGCATACGCTCCGAAATCACACCCAGGCTCTCTAGGTTAAAAAATATCAATACTCTTTAGGCGTTTCCTTTCTAATATTTGGCAAGACAGATTTTAAATTTCTTCAAGGTGTCAGCAGAAACTATGTCGTCAGGAAACTGGTTTGAGGTTCAGGTCATTTAAACTGGAAAGGAGTTTAGAGCCTGGGATGTCAGGTAGTTTATTTTAGTATTGGTTTTTTACGTTACATCCGGTTTGTACATTATTATCCCTGAAGAAAAGCCCTCCCTGGGTAAAATCGTTAGAGCCGTTGAGATATTCGTAAATCTCTCTAACGTTGTAAAGATGTAGCTCATATGTCAGGAGTTTGTTTTTTCCAATCATGATCAAAACTTGTACAGCTTTTTGTAGTCTTGGTTTCAGCAACTACGAGTTTTCATCATCCCCTAATAACATATCCATAAATACCAGATTTTAGTCGTCGTATATCGCAAATAATTACGAGAAAAGTCATCAAAATTTAACATGGAGATGTTTTATGGGCTAAAACACTACTGCTAATGGAACTCATGACTATGGAACTTTGTGAGTTGATTTGGAAACCACATTCTTTTTCAGGTTGTACTGCGCGAAGATTAGATTCTAAGTGTTCCAGAAATATTTCGACTAACTCATCTATATACGTATTGTACTTGATCGACGTTTGTGTCTGTTCAGATAATTTTGCGGGTCTATATGAATCTTAAGAGCTTGCACATTTACGGAAGCGTGCCCTTGCAATGAGTTCATACCTACGTTCCTTAATCTTTTGGATCATCTGATCAGGAAACATGACGATCAGAAAATCTCTCACTAACTTTGTAAGTGGACAACGAAATACACATTAACAAAATCAACCTTTGCCCAAAGTTGTATCACCACAAACACCAGAAACTTCTAAAGGCAATTTTGTGTTACTCTCAGTAAAATACACGTGATATCATTTATGCTTAGAAACACGCAATGAAAAAAAAAATTTCAAACTCACCCAAAGCCACCACCCCCGCTTCATCATTGAGATTGTCAGGCCGTACGAAGATAACCCGGATGCCATTCTGGCATTTGAGGTACCGTTTGGTCGGTTTGTAGCCGGTGCAGCTATCGTTAAATTCAAACAAGTCTAAGCCTGTAAGGACATCATGCAATACAATGTTGTAGCAAATTAACGTTTACAAAGCCTATCGAAATGTGTCCTAGAGCTCACAATTGTTTTTTAGTCTTCAATGTGTATCAGTTGATTCCCTCATTCATTGAATTAAAACATATTCACAACACGCAAGACTTCCACGAACTAAAAGACAAGCTTAAGAAACCCACCGGTAGTTCATTTTAAACTCGTATGTCAGTATTATTGATAAATATTTTGCAGAGGACTTTCAAACCTGGGCATGAAAAAATCAGTCCCTATAACGAACTGCATGTGTTAACACTACACCTTAATCATGTTGTGAAGATTTCATCTATTTGGCCTTTCAATGATTTAGGGAGTTCTCTAATTTGAGCTACACTTTAATGACGCCATCCCATGATCAAAATAAGTATGAATAGAGAACTGGGGTGACAAAACAAACGTTGTCTCGTCTCCTGGTGTATTTCCTGTAGAACATAAATAGTGTTTTGAACCTATTCTGACATAAATATAGCCAGTTTTCAAGTTGATTTATAATATTTGCTTAACAGCAAGAGACCAGTTTTCACTGTGCGATCTCCAAACCACCGTAAAAAATAGGAAGTTCTGAGGTGAGTATTTCCTACACTTTGTTGTTCGTATGTTGCCCTGGAGCAATACCTCAAGTTTTAAGGAAAGAAAGAGCTCTGATTGAAATCTTGCGAGAGTCTCGTTTCAAGAAGCTCGAGCTTTTCTTCAATTCGTGCGATCTAACTATGTTTTATGCAATATAGTTTGACAAATTGATATTGTATTTAAATACCAGAGAAAGATTTAAGTTTACATTTGCTGATGAATTACTGAGTGATTTTCTGTATGTGATTTGTGTGATTACTGTATGTACCACGTGCTATTTATCTTAGAATGAGAAGGTGAATAATTTGTTTCAGATATATTATAAAATTTCGTTAAACCGATTTTCTAATCTCACCTAAAGTGGTAAATTAAATAATCTATAATTTGTACAACTTATGCTTTACCTAATTTCATTATGAATCATTTTCTTCATACCCATGCCTGAATGGCCTGCTTCATTTTTCTCAACGAAAATTACGAAGATTTGAGCGCTCATTAACAAAAGTTTGACAAACTTTTACTGTGTCTGTTTTTGGGGGGTTTGTCAACCCCACAGATGCAATTAAATTCTCATATTAAAAATTCGAGGCAACAAAATAACTTGCTTTATCTGAATTCTAATTTTGCTCGATACAGAAAGTCATCAGAGAAAGGGTGTTTGTACAAGTTATGTAACGTAGAACCTAATTTGTAGAAATACCCTTGGAGTAGTTCCAATAATCTGATATTCTGACGTTTCATGACTCTCCTAGTGGAAAAAACAATATTATGAATTTATGAGAGAAAGTACTTTTTCTTACGATTTAGGCGTCTAAACATCCGCATTCAAGACAATTTAAAAAAACAGATGGTGGATGACCACAACATGCTTTGAAGTAGATACTGATCAGGTCGACAAGGCTGGCTACAGAATATCAGAAGAAAAGTTAGATTTTTAGGTTTCTTCACAATATGCAGTGCATTCAAGTTATCATACATCTGATGTTTTTCTGAGAACTGGAAACAGGTAGAAACATGCGGTCTGTTTTAAAATACGCATGCACTTGTGAATGTATGATAGATATTTCAGCACTGTACGGCACACAGAACTCTTTCACGGCAGCGAGAGTGAGGACTGTTTTGATACTTAAAAGGGCGACGTTTTCATTACAAGAACATCATGTAATCATTCGTTTTCTCCATTTGAGTGGTGTGACACCGATTGAAATTCATCACCAGTTGAGTGAGTCATGTTGTGATGGTATCATGAATGTTTCTAATGTGCATTCGTGCGTGCTACAGTTCAAAGAAGGCAGAACATTGGCCTGTACCAGCCGGTCTGACGACATAATCGAGCGAGTGGGAAAAGTTGTCTCGGAGGATCGCTGAATCAATGTGAAACACATTGCCTACAAATTTTTTATTTCCGTGTGATCAGTACGCGCAATCCTGGATGAAGACCTGAAAATACAAAAAGTGCCCTGGTGGGTACCACGAGTGCTGACGGACGGCCACAAGGCTACGTGCGTGGCATGTTCCCAGGCGATGTTGACGCTTGATGACGGCATGAATGGGACTTTCTTTTCATCGATTATGACAATGGACGAGACATGGATGCTGCTTTTCAATCCTGAAACCAAGCTCCAGTAAGCTCAATAGATGCACAAACATAAATGCCATTCGCCCTTTTAAGTATCAAAAACAGTCCTTACTCTCACCGTTACCGTCAGAGTTCTAAGCGCCGTACTTTGCTGACATCTATATCACGAATTCACAAGTGCACGCGTATTTTAAATAAATTATATGTTTCTATTTCCAGTCCTGAGAAAAAACATAGGAGGTGTTATAATTAGAATGTACCTCGTAAAAGGTGTTCATGATACTCAAGACGATGTCCCTTTATTACCAGTGGTTTAGGTTGTGTACAGTAGGAATCGACGGTAAAAAACTCCTGCCTCACATGACGAACGGGCACAGAAAAAGCTATATGATGTGAACATTTTGTGGAAAGCGAGTTTATGTCCTAAACCAGTTTGAGAAGAACATTTTATAAACTGCGGCACCACTGAACTTCATTTTGCATTTTTACATGGTTTTTACTGCTGGCATCACCAGTCACACTGTTGAAAAAAGCTCATTGAAACACAATTTGCATTATTTATTTTTCTCTCTCATCAAGATTAAAACTTGCGAAAGTAAGTGTAGAAAAAGACCAAGTCAGAAGTCGTGTGTAGGAACTGCGAAAAAACAAAAAACAAAGAAGAATTTCCTACAACCCCATAACAAAGTACTAAGTTATGGGTCATTAATTTCCTATAATAATTTTCTTCCCGAATTCCAGAAGGTAGCTGAATCAAATGAATACTGGAATCTTAAGACTCCGAATTTTCTCGTCCAGAATATTTCCAAATATCACATAATTGTACCGGGCCAAACAACTTTACTGCGTCGGAGAAGATGTGACTAGTCCATTGAAATTAGATAAGGTGTCTTTTCAGTTTTGAGCAAGGGCTTACCACGTTTTTTAGTGAGAATAACAATACCTTCACTGGCATTGATTTTACCTGGAATTTTGGATGAAGGTTTGCGAACGTGGATACTTTTCTGACAAGGGACTCCAATAGAAGTCCTCGAGCCGCACATCTATGGTCACGGAAACCTCACCAAGCTCATTTAAAAGTTTAGGAAGGTACTGCAGAGGACCTGATGGCAAGGAGGTAACTGTGGACTTTACTGGTTCTCGTCCTGCCCTCAAGTTCATGAGGACGTTGGCCGCCGTTACCTCATCGTTTATCTTCCAAAGCCCACGGTGAGGTAGAAGCTCCGTCATGGACTCCTGCAGCAGTAAGGTATACAATATTTTTGCAAAATTGTGGTACGTAATATACAGCCCGACCACGCTAACAGAATACTCGTGCGATCACAACATGGATTTTTTACCAAAATCGCGGTACATGGATTAGAGCTATGTCGCGTTCATAGGCAAATTCTGGGGACATGAGATAAAACATTTTATATAATTGGGGTGCATGAATGGTTGCTTTGTCTACACTATCGATGAAAAACCCATTTAAACTAATGAATCTAAAATGCTACTTATCAAAATAAAGATTTTTCTTTTAGCAAGGCCTGTTCGCCCTATGTAAACACAAAAACTGTCCCCGTCTTAGCAAAATTGAGAGGAAATTGTAAACTCCTTCTTTACGGGTCAGAAATATTTATTCAGGTCGGCATCCACAAAGCCGTTGTTGCAGTAGCGTTCCGTGTCCCGTGGAGTTCCCTAATTCGAGTAACTGAGAGTGATGTGAAAACGACACTGAAACGATCTGCGATTTGAGAGAATGAACAACTACAGGAAGCAAAAAAATGATGTGACATATTTGGAAATTTCGTAAATGAAAGCATAGTGATCGCCCATCTAATTCATGTTAGTATCTGATACCAAGAGAAGGGAAATGACATCACCTATGCTTTTTGAAACTAAAAACACTGGTTTTCATGTTTTTTACTGAATTTTATGATCTCCAACGTAAAAAGTGTCAGACCATTTATGGCACTTGATGTATTTTTGTTTGTAAACACAGTGTGTTGTGTTGATGACGAGATCAAACAACAGCAGAAAAATTCAATACCACATGACTTATTGTCAATTAAAACTACACAATAGTATGTGGCGATAAACATCGTAACCGTTTATTATTTGGAAAGAAAACCAAAGTGTTGTATGATTTGCATACACACCTGTTTCTAGTTGATGTTTGTGAACAAATATGGTGTCACTTGCTTTAAAATTGTATTTTATGGAACTCTAATTTTTCAAAATCACCTCCTGAGTTAAGGAATATATGTAGCTGATTTGTGTACGTCAATAATGAAAAGGAAGCAATGGTAGCGGTCATAAAATGAGAATTTTGAACTGGTTTAGTGATAATTATTTGTTAGAAACGAGACAGCTCCCGTGAAAATTCCACGATTAAGATTTCACTAATAAAAAATTATTATGGAGATAAATGCCTCAAAGACTTACGACAAATTATTGTGTTTTAAATGGATACTTTTCATTAATATACACAGAACTTCCATTCTGTCCGATCTACCGATAACATGGTCGTGTGAAAGAGATAAGCTAGTAATGGAAAAAACTACGTGTTTTATAGTGATCTGGCATTTGGTATCCACAATACAATGTTTATAATACATACATACCTGTTCTGATATCAGTTCAATAATTTTTCTTCAGAAATAGTTAGGAAGTAATGGGACGGACACACACAGATAGACAAAGAGACATGGAGATACATAGTCGATTATATATGTAGATAATATAGGTAATAATAATGATTGCATTTACTGATAGTTTGTCTGTGACAAAAATAAACCGATTAAAACAATAGTAATAAAAATATAAATAATAAAGAGCATTAGATTTTAGTAAGAAGCAAAGAAATCAAACACAGCTATCAAAAGATATCATACAATATTTCTTTGTAATAGCAGGCAATATTCACATCAGTCTGGAATGGCAATATGTAATTTCAGATTGCAATCATTTCATCCTTTGTAATACTGAATTATAGTCTGATAACTATGTGTAATATGAGTTGAAACAGTATACTAACCTTCTCAAAATACTTTTTGACTAGTTCATCAAATTTTATTCCAATCTGAAGCTTTTCGTACGTGTGAGAAAGTTCAGTCTACTTCATTCGATGGACAACGTCTTTAACTGATCCTTCTTGACCAGGAAACGACCCAAGGGCATATCACAGTTTCAAGTCTTGCTTCACAGAGGTCTGTGAGGCCAAAAGAGAGTCTCTCCGCTCCTCGACGTCGGATTTTATCTCTTCGATCATATGTAGCACTTTTCGGGGTGCCGTCAGGGGGAGAGTGAGGCGGTCCTACTTTCCCTGAAATTTGTCGTGAAATTCTATCTTGGCATTCATCCCTTGCACAGAACCAGTTATGCTTTTGAGGGACTTGACCTTGTGGCCAGCATGGACATCTTTCTTACAGTGCTGGCAGGCGAGATCACCGCAGGTTGCACACAGGTAATCGAGATCGGATCCATGATTTCCACATTGGGCTACTGGCACTGAACGCGTAGTATCTGCAGAACCTTGATCTCCTGCAGGAATGAGGTCGAAGTTGACGGGCAGTTGGTAAACCTGTTTCGGGGCAAATTTTCTACACCTTGTGCAGTTAATGCAACTTGGCTTTTCCATTTGAAACATGCACAATAAATAACAGGTGTAACCGCACTCCAAAAATGGAGGTTTATGGTCTGACGAGTTGTAGATTTCGTTACAAATTCCACATTCGTGTATACTGGAAACCATTTTAGGCATCAGCGTATAGCTTTTATTTCAATTAAATAAATCTGAAACAGTATTAACTCTGGAAAAATATTCAGACAAATATGAAACATATATGAGGTCGAAGTTTATTTTTATAATTAATAAGGCCTTTCCATGAAGAGCAGATCAAAATTCGCTTTTGATGACATTTATTTTTCAAATGCGTTTAACACGTTGACTCCGAAGTGGTACGTACTGTATGTGTACCACTGAGGTTAGGTTCTGTAATTTTTTCAGATCCTTTTAGTGACTATACGTACAAAGTGAAGATTCACACCAGTCAGGCAATCGGAGGCAACGTATTAAGCGGTTGTTGATATTTCTTGGCATCACCGGCAAAAATAAATACAAAATAACAATAGTTTTTGACTGCATTTTCGTGACTTCATGTTCTCGATTTCCATGACCATGATTCTTAGACATTTTATTCATATTCTGTTTAGGATTATCGTAATATTTTTATGGTTCCAAGTCATTATTTTCACTGCTTTAACTCTAACTGTCCACTATCGTACTCCTCTGATGTTCAGACTTCAAGTACAGAGTGCAGCAAAGTTCTGTGATTTAATTGCAGGTTTAATGAAAGATAAATTTAGTAAAAAAAGTAAAAATATGTTTCTATTTTCTTAATGTTTATATAATGCCGTTTTCCCTCTTTTCTCCGTATTTTCCTTGCACACATTTTCTGTTGTTTACTCTATATTGATTTGAATAAAGCGATAAATTTCTCTCATCAATGTGCCGCTTCTTCTACAAACTTGTGAAAGTTATGTGGGGTAAAATATGTGTTAGTATTATTATTGTAGACTAACAGGATCTTTCTCACCAGCTTGGTCGACTATCACCAGCTTGATCGACTGGTGAGCGAATCTGCTTGCGAGCAGAAAGACCCGGGTTCGAATCCCGCTGCCGACATGGTTGACGCCGCTAGAAATACGGCATGGGACTTGGGTAAACCAACCGAATAATTATCGAAGTAATTATCCGACTCAAGAATGGGCCAGAAGGTTCGTTCCTATAGCCTCATTCTATTCTATTCTATTCTTTTTACATACATCTATTTGAATTCTTTACCAGAAATGCGCTCATGTTTTGTACGTAGTTCTTAAAATAATAAATCATTCGTTCTTTGTGAATAAATAACCTCATTTCAAAAAGTAAACATTTTGTCAGGTTGAAGTAAGAAAGAGAAATAATTTTGTACGCACATGGCATGACATCATCGTAATTGGAAATATGAGCATGTTAGTGTTGTTGTTCTATCTATTATTGTACTGTGAATGAACAATACGACATCAATGCCGTACAACAAGTCTTTTAAAAGTTCATTCGCGTATTGGTAACTTGATGAAGTCAATGACGAGCTCTTCATCAGAACAGACTGTCCTTCTCAGACTTGTCGTCATGAACTGAACAATTGCGAAGGTTTTATATTTAAATTAAACCTGCGAGTGATTGAAGAATTCCCAGAGCTTGAATTTATGCAATAATGCTTTGCAAGAAAGATATCTCCCAAAATTTTGCGGTACATGAAGTATACTTCAATTATCAGAATGTTCCCATGGTTCTCTTTTAATAATACACTGCAGTTAAATGAACGACTCATTAGATTTTATTTCTAACAATCGACTGCAATAAGTGAACCACTCATTGGGTCTTATTTTTAATAATAGATTGCAATTAACTGAACTACTCGATTGGTTTTGTCATGTAGGTACTATACACTGCAGCTAACTGAGCAACTCAAAGGGTGGGGATATCTTCCCTTTTGATAAGTGGACAATAAAGTAATTCATGCACATCATTTCTGATCTATTCATACAAAACAGCTGAACAACTTATACGATTTTACTGCTGTTTTATTACTGAACGATTTACACACACACAGACCTGCATTATTAACACGTTGCCTCCGATTGCCTGACTGGTGTAAATCTTCACTTTGTACGCATAGTCACTAGAAGGATCTGAAAAAATTACAGAACCTAACCTAAGTGGTCCACATACATACCACTTCGGAGTCAACGTGTTAACTAAGCATTTTCATGCACGTGATATGTGGAAATAAATATCCCACGAGCAGGTTGTAATTCATGTGCGCGTGGCTATCCGTACAACACGTAACTGTGTTTCTTATCTTTCATGCGAGTCATTTGTCAGTGGATTATCAGATGATGATATCAATGCTATCAGCAGCAGCTACTTCTATCTCTGGTAATTGCTAGACACGGTATGCTAGAGCTGCACCTACTGGATCTGGACTTGAAAATAAATGAAGCCAATATCATTACGAAACACACCTCAGGTTTTGAAGGGTGAAATGGTCTGCCAAAGCTAACTTTGCATGCATGCTTGTGAGGAAACTCTCCGTGTTCGTTTCTGTCATCTTTTGGTGGTGATTTCCGAAGTCATGGTGAGGGCAATTTCAGATACTGAAGCAGAAGCGAGAGAGAATATTTTTATCCCTTGCAGTGTGAAGCTGCCTCAGAGACATGGGAGACTATTTTTATCCTTTGCAGGGTGAAGCTGAAGCAGAGACAAGAGAGACTTTTTATCCCATGCAATGTGAAGCTGAAGCAGAGGCAGGGGAGATTTCTTTTATCCATTGCAGTGTGAAGCTAAAGCAAAGGCATGAGACACTATTTTTATCGCTTGTAGTGTGAAGCTGAAGCAGAGGCAGGAGAAATTTCTTTTATCCCTGCAGTGTGTGTAGCTCAGTGGTTCTTAACCTCATTGGAGGTATCGAACCCCACGAGTTTCAAATGCGCATTCACCGAACCCTTCTTAATTAGAAAAATAAAATGTGATTTTTTCAAATTCAAAACGTAGGTATATATTTTACTGGTGCACAAATTGAACCGTGCAACAACATCACTGTGTTCAGAGAACAAAATCATCAGAACGTGACATTCACACAAAAAATATAGTAATGAATATTTGCTGCAAATCGGTGTGATTTCTGCTGTTGCCTTTCAAAGAGCACTTCAGAATTGGGCGGCTTCACCTTGACAAGTGTCACTCTCATGTCATTTTCGTAACAAAGTCTCTTCTTTTTCTTCGTTTTTTGTCCAGCATCCTCGAAAAGGATTGCTCGCAAAGATGTGTTGTAACAAACGGTATGAAAATCTGCAGAGCTTTCTTAGCAATAACAGGGTACGTTACCATTTGTTGACACAAAAACATTGAAAGCGTTGTTGTTCTGAAGAGTTGCTGTTGAACCTGGCTTTGCTGAATTTCAAAGATTTCGTCGAGGTATTCATCATTGACATCTGTTGTCTCAACACTAAACGTGAACTAAACGTTTCACCCATGACTCTCTTGTAGGGAAGTATCCGTCGAGAGACTTTGCAAGCCCATCTAAGTGCGTGGTAATTGCTTGCTTCAGTTCTGCGGGTACAGAAATGTCTCCGATTCCAGATACATCTTCAATCTTACCTACACAGTCGTGCAGCAGGGGAAAGTTTGCGAAGTTATTGTTCTCTGTTCGTCGTTTCCATAACGGTAGCTTTTTTGAAAAGCCTTCAGATTTTCCTCTGCTTCGATGATGCTGAATCCACCGCCCTGCATCTTCTGATTGAGAGCTGCGAAGATATCAGCCAAGTGCGCTAAAATGAGAATAAACTCAGAATTTTTGAAGCAATCTGCATGACCTAATGTTAGAATGGTACAGAAGTACTTCGAATTCAGAGCCCATTTCTTTACACAGCTCACTGAAGATGCGGTGCCTCAGAGCACTACTTTGGATATAGTTCACGCAGTCCACTATTTTCAATACTTCTGCCAGTTTTGGAGGCAACGTTTTTGTTGCCAACGCATGCCTGTGCAGAATACAAAGCGTAACAATGATGTGTGGTGCATCGGCTTTCACTACTGCACGAAAACCAGACTTTCTTCCCAGCGTGACTGGAGCTCTGTCCGAACAAACTGTAGAAACCACATCCCACGAAAGATTGTTATCTTTGAAGAAGTTATCCACAAGTTTCTTCACTTCGGCTGCCTTAGTTGTTGTTGTAAGAGGCTTACAAAATAAAAATCTTCATTTATCACGTCGTCTTTCACATAGCGCACTAATACGGCAAGCTGGCTTAGATTGGAAACGTCTGTGGTGTCGTTGAGTTGAAGGCTGAAATTTGCCGGGCTTGAAATCCGATCTGCAACAGCTTGATCTAGTTCAGCTTCTTCTCCCAGCATGATATTCGCCATTTCAACACAGCTGATTATACGAATGTTTCACCAATGATGTGTGGTTTGCCCTGCTTTGCGATCAGGTAAGCAACTTCGTACGACGCTGTGACGATTGGTTTGTTGATGAGTACAAAGCCAAGAACAGGCAGAGTAGCTTTTTCATCGAATCTGGCTCTCTTCACCTTGAATTCAACATGCGTTGTGTTCTTGTATTTTTCATCTCAATGCAGCTTAAGGAAGTGTTTTTATAGTTTTTCCGGTGATAGACTAGAATTGCTCAACTTGGCATTGCAAACCAAGACGACAGTCACAAGTCGACTATTGAGCGCACCAAATTCCCTGCAGCATAGATTACCCAAATGATGTAGCATGATCATCTGCAGCAATGATGGCCAAGCAGGTCGTGTCATCACGAATCATATGAGTCAAATGTGTTTCTTGACCTCCGCCGAACCCCTGAGACTGACTCACCGAACCCCTGGGGTTCGATCGAACCCAGGTTAAGAACCACTGGTGTAGCTGAAGCAGAGGCAAGAGAGACTTTTTTCATCCCTGGCAGTGTGAAGCTGAAGCAGAGGCAGGAGAGATTTCTTTCATCCCTTGTAGTGCGAAGCTGAAGCAGAGGCAGGAGAGATTTCTTTTATCCCTTGCAGTGTGTAGCTGAAGCAGAGGCAAGAGAGACTTTTTCATCCCTGGCAGTGTGAAGCTGAAGCAGAGGCAGGAAAGATTTCTTTCATCCCTTGCAGTGTGTAGTTGAAGCAGAGGTAAAGGAGACTTTTATACCTTGCAATGTAAAGGTGGAGCGGAACTAAGAGAAACTTTTTATCCCTCGCAGTGGGAGCATGTGAGAGGCTGGTACTTAAGCTTCTCTGGCTTGGTGACCTATGGTCGTTAATCCTGAGACGTGTTTATTAATTCCTATTTCTTAAGTCGTAATGAGGTTACCATAGAGTACATCTGCTTTTGACGGAAGGCAATTTTTCGGACAGCAGTAGCGGAGGACAGCATGGCAAGGATTTAAAGCATGGTTGTATATAGAGAGCAGGGCTTAGAAAGGGACCTAATTCATCGTTGAGATACATTGAAGTCCTTCCTATATTTATTATAATAAATCTTGTTTTTTTGCTCCAGGTAATCCACCAATTCAATAGAAAACTGGGATTTCATCAAAATGAACGGAGTCTTCCGAATTTATTCTTTCTCACCCTTTTAAGCTAGTGTAAATAACTCCTTAATCAAGGGCTGGGAAGTTTCTTTCAAGATTTCATTAAAATATTTCTGGAAGTTTTTAGAAAGTTCCCCTTCGGTTTATCACCAGAAGTATGCCAATGGAGTTGCAAGATGAACCCAGAAGTCCTGATGTTTCGTGCAAGACCATCTCACGGGGCCAAATTCACCCCAAAAATCTTGCTATGCTGATACGAATATTCAATCCAGGCTGAAACTGCATCGAGTTATCGTTCTCTGTCATCAGAAGCTGCTCATCAAAAATAGAATGTGGCACTAGGGAAAAGCAAGCTTCACAGAGAAGTACAATTTATGTCATTAAAATAATTATTAGCAAAGTTAAAGTGCATATCAAATGATAAACATTCACACACACACACATAGCATATTCATACGTAGCCGTAGAGCTCGTCACAGACCTGCATGTGGAAACTTAGGTAGCTAAGGCGATGATGTTGCAACTGTTGGAAAATGAAATTCCAGCGTCGATTTTTTATGTCAGCAAATGTTTTTAATTTTTTAATTTAAATCTTTCTTTTCTGTTATCGACTTTGCAAACAATATCATTGCTAGAGCTACCAATTTCTCATTCCTCGTTGTACTTCGCACATATGTTTTTATTTTTTGCTCAAAGACACTCCTTTTATTTCTATCGTTGACAGCTTGTGAAAATATTAACCGTAGATAATTGGCATGTATTATCTTTGGCACGCTTTATAAGTTTGTTCGATTTGCATAAATTTTCTCTTTAATCCAGCACAAATACAACTCACACTCTGAATCACATAAAATACCCAATGGCAACTAGGGGAGTCTTGCATTGAATGCAGCTGCCCATTGACCGATGAAAACTAGGGGAGTGTTGGATTAACTGCAGCTGCTCGTCGACCGATGGCTACAAGGGGACTGTTGCACTGAATGCAGCTGATGATTGACCGATGGCAATTAGGTGGTGCTGTGTTGAATGCAACTGCTTTTTGTCTGATACAGTGCCAATATTACCTTATATTATCGTACCATATCACACTTCATCTTTTCATCATTTCTATCTCATGTCATAAAAAATTATTTGAAACCCACTTATAAAGACATTGAAACATAATACAATATAACTTTTCCACAATATCATGTATTTGTCGTTTGAAAATTATTTCAACTGAGAGTTAATGTGAATATTGGATATATCTGACAATGACTGCGGCTACTGTAGTTCTTTTGGACGAGATGCCATTATATTTTATTATGATTCCATATAACGAGGTTTTTTCTAATACCATTATCTATAAGCAATCTACAAACCATTGTAGATTACTTGTTTGTCAAATCATAGTATTCCCCTGTGTTTAACGCCAAATATCATACGCTTAGAGTAAGCGATATCAAAAAATTAGGAAAAATAGACACAGTTATAATACATAGACTATTCCATTATGAGTACTAAAAAAGGATAAGAAAACAATTCCTACAAATAAGGCTAATTGTAGAATGTTAATACTGATGTCAACTAGGGAATAGTTAATTGTTAATTTTCAACATAAAAAGTTTTTTAAAAAATCGGATGTCTTCTGTTCTAAATCGATTGCTAACATAGACGTACTTTTATGTTAAAATGTATTAAACACACTTCAAAAAAACAATTATTTTTTTAGTTTAAATAAATTATGACGAGAGTTATAAAGCCAAATTACACTGAAACAATTTTTCAATCATGAAAAATGTAAAAACATTTCTAAATGTAACGCGAGTTGAAAATTCTTGAAGGAAAACGTCGTCACAACAAACATGTGTGTTGAGCAAGGACTACTATAACCAAGACGTGCACCGCCATATAGCTGACTACGCTAGCGGAGGCCATTGCATTCTTAGTAACATAACATTTTTTATCGGACAAATTGATCAAAAATTACTTCTTTCAAGCCATAGAAAGGATAATAAGATTTTACAATGAATTTTAAATGGTTTAATGCACTGTAATGCTTTGAAATACTAATTTTAACCGGACTTAATATGTATTATTGTATGAGCTTAGTAGCTACTTTATAAAAAGCCGAGTTGCTGCAGTTTTAGACTTTACAAGATGATTATAGTTAAACCTTTTCCAATGCAAACAACCAAACATACAAACATTCACGCATATAAACAAACACACATAGAAGCAAAAACCTACCAAACTGCAGCGATTAGTCAGCCAACCGGGCCTTCTTGACAAAGGTCTGAAGGACTGCATTCTTCTGCTAGTCTTCCTCTGAGGGGTTGACAGCAAATTTTAGGGGTTGACAGCAAATTGAGTGAGTGTAGTAGTCGTCAGAATACTGCCTTTCTTTGACTCGTACAGTTCCTTGACGTCTGCAAATGATGCCGTGTTTCATTGTCAATACTGATCTTCTGGTCCTTCTCACTGATCCAGTTGTTACGGATGCAGTTGTTTAGCAGATGAAGCTCCAGTTGTTTGACAGATGTACAGTGTCAAAAAGGAGAAACCAGAAACGCTCGTTGTCAAGAGGTTGCTTGGCTGTGGCACTACAATTACCTAGTGATTAGAATAGAAGTGGCCTTGCAGTCTCGGTTGTTCTCGGCCATGCCACTCAGCAACCCACCATAAAATGAAACAGTTGTGCGAATTTGTACTTCGTCTACCAAGAGAAACACATTCTTCTGTTGCAGTGCCTGGACTTTGTCAAATGTTTCCGTCAGCACCTGGTCCTTGTCAATAGATGAAGTGATGTACTGCAGCTTGCGTTTGCATGGCAGCACCAAGAAGTCTCTGAGCTGTTCATAATTACACTTCGGGTATGATTGATGAGCAACACAATAATCATTCATGGAAAACTGCTTCTGTGATAAAAGTTCTAACAGACGTGTCAAAAATACCAACTTCTTCTCCTTTTCGGTGTCGACATAGGCTGACGTGTGAGCTTGAAGGGTGACAACATTTTGGATCGTTTTGTCGAACGGGATGTCATACATAATTTATTGCCAAGCGCACAGTTTCGTCGGACTGCGTATACGATCTCAAACCATTATTGGGATGAAGTATCTTAAACAGTGGTACTAATGCCGTACTTGAACGCACTGAGCGTTGGTGGGGAACACAAAGTGGGCTTGTTTTCGACAATCACAGACAGGCTGCACTCACTGAAGTTGTCGGTCATGAACAAACACACAAGCCTTTATTTTGATCTTGAAATAATCATGTTCTTGTACTGCTTCTGCCGGTTACGTTCAGGTTTGAAAGCATTAAATGAAGTAATCTTATCCTTCTGAAGAAAATACCTCAGTTGTTGGTCTTCCACTTTTGCTGGGCAAGGTGAAGGTTTTGGAGATGGCAGACATGAAGCAGGCACATTGAAGATACTGGGAGGGATTTCACTTGTTCGCACAACCCCACCCTCGTTCGGCTTTTTTAATACATGGCATTAGCAATAAACTTTGTAAAGAAACAATATCCACTTAGAAATGCAGCAATGTACCTCGAAACAAACAACAATGTCCGATTCAAACCGAGCGACATGTTGAATGTTTAAATGTTCCACCTTGAATGTGTTCAACTTTAGTATATTTAAGGTCACTGTGTAACGCTGTGATGTAACACAGTTCGCTTTTGTGTGCTCTTGTAACAGAATGCGTTTTAGAGTCAGCTAGTGGTAGTGAACCATTTTCTCAGCGCGTTCCCTGGTTCCGGTCCCATTCTTGTGCCTGCCGTTGCCATGTAGACATTGGTGTCTGTACTATAACCAAAACTGTGTTCATTGAAATAAACCTGGTTAGCGTAATCACGCTCCTGTGACTTTTCTAACCTTCTAACAAAGGTTATGGGCCCAGAACACGCTCCAAAGATAAATCTTCAGTGAACACAGTAAGTCTCGAAGCAA
>VCRD01006059.1:0-27438 GCA_006783055.1 Trinorchestia longiramus
ATATACCACTATGCTAGTATTAGCAGGGTACACACCACAATTCCTGACAGGCACACCCACAGACTCAAGCACAAGTATCCACTAGACAACACTACACTCACGAATCCCCAAGAAGTTTCAAACATCATACGCAAACTCAAAAACTCTGCAGCCGCAGGCCCTGACAATATTTCAAACCACCACCTCAAGCACCTAGGACAACATGGGATAATAACTTAAACAAACATTGCAAACTATCCATATAACTTCTGCATATTCCTTACACTCTGGAAATTAGGAAAAATTAAAGCTCTCCTCAAACAAAACAAATCCCCAACGGACAAAACCTCATACAGACCAATCACCCTGCTCTGCACACCTTCTAAAGGTGTAGAGCGGCTTATCCTAAAAGTGGCAACACCATGCATACCACTGTCTTCGACACAACACGGATACAGACCATATCATTCCACAACAATGCTACTCACTAACATTGCACAAAACATGCAAGACAACATCAATTCACGCAAACCAGCAAAACGAATACTTTAGCTCACCATTAATATCAGCAAAGCTTTTGACGCTATCCCTAGATACCGCCTGATTAAAAAGATATACAACACCGAGCTACATAAAAACACCAAAAGATGGCTTGCTAACTACCTATCAGGTAGACAATCGTACGCGCACTACAGTGGCAAGTCCTCAAAAACATTAAACATTTCCAATGGAGTACCGCAAGGCTCCGTAGTCTCACCCACCCTATTCAATCTTTACATGCATGACATACCACAGCCTCCAGAAAACATACACATAGCATCATACGCAAACGACATCACGATCACATCCATACACAGTAATGCAAACACATGCTCCACTCAAGTACAAGATTACATGAACACAATCATCACATGGATGAACACTAACAGACTAAAAATAGCCCCTAACAAATCTACCGCTACACTATTGACAAGCCACAATGCAGAACACCAACACAGACCTACCGTCACTTAACAGAACACTACAATACCACACACACGTACCACCAAAATTTTAGGTGTCACCTTCAACACCTCCAGATCCTTCAGCCAACATATAGACGAAGTATCAGAAAAATGCAACAAAAGATTCAACATACTCCGCACACTAACAGGCACCAACTTCGGACAAGACAAAAAAACTTGACGCTGATCGATAAGCAGTACATAAGATCAGTCATTTCCAACGCTAGCCCAGCTTGGGCGCCCATAACATCCAAAACAACATTAAATAAACTACAAACAATCCAAAACAAAGCTCTACGAATCATCACAGGCTCCACAAGAACCACACCCACAGCGCACGTGCATGCAGAAACAGAGGTACTCACCATCCAACAACACCTAGACATGAGAGGAACACAATTCCTAGCCTCAGCCATCAACAACCCAGACAGTCCCTGTGATTACAAGTTGTATCACGCTCCCACACACAGAGCAATCGCAATCACGCGGCACAGATATTACACAGACCTCCTTCACTCTCCCCTCCGTGCCACCTGTGAACGGGGGACGGGAGAGAAATCATAACATTCTAAAACACATACACACTGCATTCACACACAGAGCACTCCAACAACTGGAACCAAACACCACTCTAGGATACCCTCCCCCTCCAACAAACCAGACTGAAAAAACACTAAACAGAACAGATCGAGTCTGCCTTTCCAGATTTAGATGCGGACACCACCCATCCCCACAATCATACAACGACAGACTGGACCCCGCAACCCCGAGCATATGTCCCCTCTGTCAAGTTTCACTACATGACACCAAACATGTGTTGCTGCACTGCCGGGATCTGGCCGTGCAGAGGAGACAACACAACATACACACCATAACACAACTTTGGGAGGACCCCGTGACGGTGGCGTGCTTCTTGCACGATGCTGGCTACCTGAGCTGACGAGGGCTGGGGAACAGCAACAAGAACATTTTTGAGGCATTTTCAATGATAAAAATAGTTACTACATACATCTATTAACACAGCCCAAGGAATACTTCCATGTGGTCATTGCTCGTTTTGTCGTCCATGCATGAATTGGATGCGAACTTGAAAAAATTCCAGCCAGTTGTGTGTTGGAGATGTATTAGTATCATCATGTATGATCTCAAGTATCCTTTTAACTTCCGCCAACGATGGGTAAGAATGTAGGACGGAAAAACCCATCATGGCGTATTCTAAGAGAAATGAGATCGGCAAAATTTTTAAACAGCTACAACAACATGCAGGTCACGTTCAAAAACTCAAACCTGTATCTTTTAAAGTTGACACAGACCTTAGAATATCTCCAGTCTTTGACAAAATTAAAAATCTTAATAAACGTAGACAATATGTAAAGCATGAATAAAATAAGAAAACTCATAAAACCCCCAACTTAACTCACACACGGGACACTTAACAGCACACGGTACAGCTAAGAGGTGGATGGTTTGAAAAGTCTTTTCTCGCCCCGTTCCCACAACAGGGAACAGGAAAAAATGAAAAGGAAAATCAGGTGGACTGTCACAACTTGAAATAGAACAAAGTGAATAACTGGGGGATTAGTTGTACAGTGAGCAGCTAGCCAAGCGCAAGTACACGACGTTTCCTCCATGACATGCTGCATGGAGTCCTCACCAGGACTGAAGTGTGGCGATTACAAATTAAGTCGCACAATGACCGTGAGCTGCTCACAATAAACCAGTTAGATGCTAACCAACAGCCGTAGTTGAAATAGGACTAGCTGTAACTGCCAACAATGAGAAAGCTTGTGCTGTAACTGTTGGCAGCGACTGTAAACGCTAGAATAGAATAGAATGAGGCTATAGGAACGAACCTTCTGGCCTATTCTTGGGTCGGATAATCACTTCGATAATTATTCGGTTGCCCAAGTCCCATGCCGTAAAACTAGTCGCGTCAACCATGGCGGCAGCGGGATTCGAACCCGGGTCTTCCCGGTTGCAAGCGGATTCGCTCACCAGTCAACCAAGCTGGTGGTACCAGTCGACCAAGCTGGTCTTAATGATCTACCATCAACTATGAATAATTACGCAAACGAGTGTGGCAACTCGGCTCGAGAGTGTGGCAACTCGGCTCGAGAGTGTGGCAACTTGCCTTGAGAGTTGAAGGTGCCGGGGTTACAATCCAGAAATCGACGGCTGAAGTGAACTAGCACTCGTTCTCTCTCCTGCGTCTCCCCTGCCAGGCAAAACCGGTCCAGGAACACCCGCAATGACTGATCCAGTGTCTGGCTGCTGAAGTTGAAGTGCTGCAGGTACTCCTCCGCCACAGCCCTCGAAAATTCGTTGCTGCAACACAAACACACAATGCTTTTGTTACATCACGCTTCAAACTCACATACAAATCTAAAATATTCTTAAATGCTAAGTTTTCATGAATATTCCAAGAAAAGCTAATCATTCCTATGAAGAAACAATCAACTTGAAAGCAAAACTTAATTTAAAGAAAACTCTTCTCATATAAGGAGTAAAAATGCTACACTTTCTACACAGAACATCACCATGACCATATATGGCGAGTTAGTTCATTCATGGATTTCAACAGATTTGCAATATTTTTCCCAATAATAAAACAAGGTTTCCTTTAGTGAAAATTGAACTTGTGTGTAACCCCTAAAATTAGTCAGAGGAGGAATTATGGACAAAGATACTTCGTGTAGGAGAGCAATATTCTACCATGAAACATTGACTTTAACCTTACAAGAACCAAGTTATTTTTTGACTGGACGAATTATTTCGCTAACTATAGTTTGCTCACTCTTTACTCGCTTCTTACGTAATTTCAACTAAATTTTGGACGCTACGTTTAAAACACATGAATGAACCAAAATATTTCTAATGTATTTCAGGAATGACAGTGTGCCGTATAGAGTTAATGAGACTCAAGAAACACGAACAATGCAACAGTGGTCAATGACTGTATGTTCATACTTCAGTAAACATCCACCATAGATCAGCAAAGTTTAGTGCGATGAATGCATTCAACTCAACTGATTAGCATCCTAATTAAATACCCTTTACCTGAAAATAGAAAGACAGCAAGAAGCACGCTTCACAAAAAAAGGCATGAGCAATTTTACAGTCATTTAAACATTGAAAACTATAAACTTCCAACTAAAGAAGTTATTCTAATTATTTTTGTTGCAAAGAAAATTAACATTAGAGAAGTCCCAAAAAGATTCAGTAAGATTTTACTAGCAGCATACTCCGATGCTTTTACTCAGGACTAGAAACAGAAACATGAGGTTTGTTTCAAAATAAGCGTGCACTTGTTGTGAATGCGTGACAGAGATGGCAGCACTGTACGGCAAGCAGAACTGTAGCCAAAAAGAAATAGCGAAGTGAGGCTCATGGCTATCGATGGAGTGGTAACCTATTGTATTATAGACCCAAATCTTGGACCGCAACATACAGGTACTCACTTCTTGGACAGGTGTGGAGACACGTCNCGCTACACTCGTCACACTACCATTGTTTCAGTTCAGCAGCTACACGCTACACTCGTCACACTACCATTGTTTCAGTTCAGCAGCTACACGCTACACTCGTCACACTACCACTGCTTCAGCTCAGCAGCTACACGCTACACTCGTCACACTACCACCACTGTTTCAGCTCAGCAGCTACAAGCTGCTTTAACTCCCTGCTGCTTAATTATTTTAAGGCGATAGAATGTATTCGTGATATTCGAGGTTTATAAGGATGTTGGGCGTTTCATCATCTAAATATATTATTTACAACAAAACACAATTTACAGTTTTACACATACGAGTATGAATATCTGCCATACGTGACAAGATAATGAGGAGGTTTCAGGCTTCATACTAGATATGTCACATTATGCAATGAAACCTCACGTCATCATGCACGGGTACACTTTACTGTGCACGTCTACTACGGCAGACATGGTTGCATTAAACACATGAAATTGAAGGTAGCATGACGATGATGACGGAAAACGACGGTTCAAAACAAATTTGGGAGATGAAACTATGAAGAATATAAAGTTTAAATAAACGGTAAACGTAATAAGGTGAAATTACTAATCCAATTTTTGTGCACTAGAAGATGCGTGAACAAAACACGTGTTTAACACAAGAATGAATGGAAAATAAATTTCACCGTCATTCTACCAACACCGAAAAATCTGAACAATATTGAATGCAATACACTACATAGTCCACCCTATGTAAGGAATTCATGCCTGTGTATTACCTCTACTACATCACTCAAAAATGTATTGTGCAACGCTACCACCACCTGACCAGCTACCCCTTCCAGCTCCTGCAGTCACGGCCTCGAGCCAGGCGACCGTTTAAAACTGGCTAAAAGTTTTCAAAACTTGAAAGCTATATGACGTCTTGCTCTGCAACACTTTTCCCTGCTTAATACTGCAATACACTCTGCTTACTTCCTGCAGCGAGACCTGGTCACTCTCTGCAGCGAGACCTGACCACTCTCTGCAGCGAGACCTGACCACTCTCTGCAGCGAGACCTGACCACTCTCTGCAGCGAGACCTGACCACTCTCTGCAGCGAGACCTGGTCACTCTCTGCAGCGAGACCTGGTCACTCTCTGCAGCGAGACCTGGTCACTCTCTGCCGCGAGACCTGACCACTCTCTGCAGTGAGACCTGACCACTCTCCAGTACTCACACAGCCCACTTAAGCGGACGGCTCTTGATGGAGGCGTGGAGATCACGCAGTACTTTCGGGTCAAAGTCCTGGCCGTCATTGAGCTCAGCCAGGTTAGTGATGAATTCCTGGCAGGTCATAGCGCGCCCCACGCCCTTCTTGCCCGCATGCAGGTCAGTGTTGAGCAGCATCAGAGCACAGGTGAGCGTGTGCACCGCGTCTGCAACGATCATATATTCATACTCAGGTATATCATCACACAGTAAAACATTTTTGCGAGTTCCAACGAAAATGCCTCTTCGTGGTGGAGCTACCCCCTCGCGGAGAGACTCAGCGAGGGGCCAAATCACTTTTTAACTCGACCCTTTTGTGAACGTCCTGTCATGCTCTGCTCAACTTCGAGGGGGGAAGGACGCTACGTCTCCGGAGGCACGCGCCGGAGTGCGCCGCCCGGGATCCTCCCATCCTATTTTTTTCTCCTTTTCTTCAAACGCACTCTATGAGCCGGCCACAAGGTCCCTTCTTCTAGCCGGCGATATAGAAACAAACCCTGGCCCCACATACAAGTGCCCCACATGCAAGGACAACATTAGGTCCAGTCGCGCAAAAGGAGGATCTGTCATCTGCAACTGCTGCAGAGAGTGGATCCACCAGAAGTGCACAACATTGAAAACTCTAAAACAACACACGTCCACCTGGACTTGTGAATACTGCACACCAAATACAACTCCCCCACCACACCCAATACAAATTCAAACTGCTTCCACACACTCATCACAAACAAACAACATTACAATCCTCGCCACCCATAGCACAGTCCTCTCCCACACCAGATCCCCCTTCACCGTCACCAACGCCGCAGGCACCTCAACTCACACGCTCTGAACGAAGGAACAATATAAAAATAATACAGTTCAACATAGATGGAATTCGAAACAAATTTATGGAACTTAAACATTACATGCTCAAACACCACATACACGTGGCTCTAATTCAAGAAACTAAACTCCAACAACAACATCGCACCCCCACCATCCCAAACTACTCA
This sequence comes from Trinorchestia longiramus, assembly GCA_006783055.1. Lineage (NCBI taxonomy): Eukaryota > Metazoa > Arthropoda > Malacostraca > Amphipoda > Talitridae > Trinorchestia > Trinorchestia longiramus. The sequence goes on from VCRD01006059.1 coordinate 6,702, forward strand.
GTCATCAGACAAGATAGACAACATGGCGAAGGTGGAGGACTCATAACATACATATACCACAACATCAACTATATTGACATGTCGCAGACCACGCTCAACCTATGATACTTCGAATCGACCATCACACCGAACTACAATCTTTCAAAATAGAAACAGGCATAAACAAAGACATCACAATCATCAACTCTTACATCCCACCACATCCTCACCCACCTTACCACCTGGATACAAACCCAACCTTCAAGCCTTGAACACACACAGAAACACCATTCTTTCCGGCGACTTCAATGCGAAACATTCCAGCTGGTTCATACAACAAAACAACACTATAAGTGAAGAGTTATCAAGTCGACTCAACAGTCTCTTCATCCTCAACGATTCAAACAAACCTACACACATCCCAAAACAAGCCAATTTTAGACCCACATCACCCGACCTCACATTCTGTTTCCCACCCCTCACAAACCACACTACTTGGAAAACAAACAGATCTGTATTCAGACCACCTCATCATCATCGTCACAACACACACAGGCAAAGACCTCACCCCCCCCAGACAAACACGCACCAACTACAAAAAAGCTAACTGGGAAAGTTTCACTGAACAAACAGAATAATTTTTCGCAGCACTCAACATCCGCCCCATAAATAACATAAATCAAACAGTAACAGAATTCAACGTCATCATCACAAATGTTGATAAAAGACACATTCCAAAGGGAAACAGCAAACACCACAACCCAAACTTTTCACAAGAAGTATATAGACTAACACAGAACGTAACAATCTCAGAAATACACCCACTCCCCACACTTCCCAAACTACTCAATACAACCAGGATTTGAACCAACAAATCACAGGTAAAATTACAAAAATGCAAACAGAAAACTGGAAAAATTTTGTTGAATCACTTGACCACAAGAAAAATTCTAGCAAACTCTACAAAACCATTAGAAACATAAATTCCAACACAAACGCCTCCCAAACACATGCGGCAATCACCACTGACGTTAACATACCCTCAAGACGGAAACAAGCAGACACACTCATACACCACTATGCTAGTATTAGCAGGGTACACACCACAATTCCTGACAGGCACACCCACAGACTCAAGCACAAGTATCCACTAGACAACAACACTACACTCACGAATCCCCAAGAAGTTTAAAACATCATACGCAAACTCAAAAACTTTGCAGCCGCAGGCCCTGACAATATCTCAAACCACCACCTCAAGCACCTAAGACAACATGGGATAATAACTTAAACAAACATTGCAAACTATCCATATAACTTCTGCATATTCCTTACACTCTGGAAATTAGGAAAAATTAAAGCTCTCCTCAAACAAAACAAATCCCCAGCGGACAAAGCCTCATACAGACCAATCACCCTGCTCTGCACACCTTCTAAAGGTGTAGAGCGGCTTATCCTAAAAGTGGCAACACCATGCATACTACTGTCTTCGACACAATACGGATACAGACCATATCATTCCACAACAATGCTACTCACTAACATTGCACAAAACATGCAAGACAACATCAATTCACGCAAACCAGCAAAACGAACACTTTAGCTCACCATTAATATCAGCAAAGCTTTTGACGCTATCCCTAGATACCGCCTGATTAAAAAGATATACAACACCGAGCTACATAAAAACACCAAAAGATGGCTTGCCAACTACCTATTAGGTAGACAATCATACGCACACTACAGTGGCAAGTCCTCAAAAACATTAGACATTCCCAATGGAGTACCGCAAGGCTCCGTAGTCTCACCCACCCTATTCAATCTTTACATGAATGACATACCACAGCCTCCAGAAAACATACACATAGCATCATACGCAAACGACATCACGATCACATCCACACACAGTAATGCAAACACATGCTCCACTCAAGTACAAGATCACATGAACACGATCACCACATGGATGAACACTAACAGACTAAAAATACCCCCTAACAAATCTACAGCCACACTATTGACAAGCCACAATGCAGAACACCAACACAGACCCACCGTCACTTTACAAAACACTACAATACCACCAAAATTTTAGGTGTCACCTTCAACACCTCCAAAAAAAATACCAGAAAAATGTAACAAAAAACTCAACATACTCCGCACACTAACAGGCACCAACTTTGGACAAGACAAAGAAAACTTAACGCTGATCTACAAGCAGTACATAATATCAGTCATTTCCTACGCTAGCCCAGCTTGGGCGCCCATAGCATCCAAAACAAAATTAAATAAAGTACAAACAATCCAAAACAAAGCTCTACGAATCATCACAGGCTCTACAAGAACCTGACCCATAGCGCACGTGCATGCAGGAACACAGGTACTCACCATCCAACAACACCTAGACATGAGAGGAACACAATTCCTAGCCTCTGCCATCAACAACCCTGATAGTCCCTGCGATTACAAGTTGTATCACGCTCCCACACACAGAGCAATCGCAATCACGCCGCACAGATATTACACAGACCTCCTTCAATCTCCCCTCCGTGCCACCTGTGATCGGGGGACGGGAGAGAAATCATAACATTCTAAAACACATACACACTGTATTCACACACAGAGCACTCCAACAACTGGATACCCTCCCCCACCAATAAACCTGACAGAAAAAACACTAAACAGAACAGATCAAGTCTGCCTTTCCAGACTTAGATGCAGACACCACCCATCCCCACAATCATACAACGACAGACTGGACCCCGCAACCCCGAGCATATGTCCCCTCTGTCAAGTTTCACCACATGACACCAAACATGTGTTGCTGCAGTGCCGGGATCTGGCCATGCAGAGGAGACAACACAACATACACACTATTACACAACTTTGGGAGGACCCCGTGACGGTGGCGTGCTTCTTGCGCGATGCTGGCTACCTGAGCTGACGAGGGCTAGGGAACAGCAACAACAACAACATTTTTGAGGCATTTTCAATGATAAAAATAGTTACTACATACATCTATTAACACAGCCCAAGGAATACTTCCATGTGGTCATTGCTCGTGCAGTCGTCCATGCATGAATTGGACGCGAACTTGAAAAAATTCCAGCCAGTTGTGTGTTGGAGATGTATTAGTATCATCATGTATGATCTCAAGTATCCTTTTAACTTCCGCCAAAGATGGGTAAGAATGTAGGACGGAAAAAACTCATCATGGCGTATTCTAAGAGAAATGAGATCGGCAAAATTTTTAAACAGCTACAACAACATGCAGGTCACGTTCAAAAACTCAAACCTGTATCTTTTAAAGTTGACACAGACCTTAGAATATCTCCAGTCTTTGACAAAATTAAAAATCTTAATAAACGTAGACAATATGTAAAGCATGGATAAAATAAGAAAACTCATAAAACCCCCAACTTAACTCGCACACGGGACACTTAACAGCACACGGTACAGCTAGGAGGTGGATGGTTTGAAAAGTCTTTTCTCGCCCCGTTCCCACAACAGGGAACAGGAAAAAATGAAAATGAAAATCAGGTGGACCGTCACAACTTGAAATAGAACAAAGTGAATAACTGGGGGATTAGTAGTACAGTGAGCAGCTAGCCAAGCGCAAGTACACGACGTTTCCTCCATGACATGCTGCATGGAGTCCTCACCAGGACTGAAGTGTGGCGATTACAAATTAAGTCGCACAATGACCGTGAGCTGCTCACAATAAACACCAGTTAGATACTAACCAACAGTCGCAGTTGAAATAGGACTAGCTGTAACTTCCAACAATGAGAATAGCTTGTGCTGTTACTGTTGGCAGCGACTGTAAACACTAGAATAAAATAGAATAGAATGAGGCTATAGGAACGAACCTTCTGGCCTATTCTTGGGTCGGATAATCACTTCGATAATTATTCGGTTGCCCAAGTCCCATGCCGTAAAACTAGTCGCGTCAACCATGGCGGCAGCGGGATTCGAACCCAGGTCTTCCCGCTTGCTAGCGGATTCGCTCACCAGTCAACCAAGCTGGTGGTACCAGTCGACCAAGCTGGTCTTAATGATCTACCATCAACTATGAATAATTCCGCAAACGAGTGTGGCAACTTGCCTCGAGAGTGTGGCAACTCGGCTCGAGAGTGTGGCAACTCTGCTCGAGAGTGTGGCAACTCTGCTCGAGAGTGTGGCAACTCGGCTCGAGAGTGTGGCAACTCGCCTCGAGAGTGTGGCTGTGTGGCAACTTGCCTTGAGAGTTGAAGGTGCCGGGGTTACAATCCAGAAATCGACGGCTGAAGTGAACTAGCACTCGTTCCCTCTCCTGCGTCTCCCCTGCCAGGCAAAACCGGTCCAGGAACACCCGCAATGACTGATCCAGTGTCTGGCTGCTGAAGTTGAAGTGCTGCAGGTACTCCTCCGCCACAGCCCTTGAGAATTCGTTGCTGCAACACAAACACACAATGCTTTTGTTACATCACGCTTCAAACTCACATACAAATCTAAAATATTCTTAAATGCTAAGTTTTCATGAATATTCCAAGAAAAGTTGATCATTCCTATAAAGAAGCAATCAACTTGAAAGCAAAACTGAATTTAGAGAAAACTCTTCTCATATAAGGAGTAAAAATGCTACACTTTCTACATAGAACATCACCATGACCATATATGGCGAGTTAGTTCATTCATGGCTTTCAACATATTTGCAATATTTTTCCCAATAATAAAACAAGCTTTCCTTTAGTGAAAATTGAACTTGTGTGTAACCCCTAAAATTAGTCAGAGGAGGAATCATGGATAAAGATACTTCGTGTAGGAGAGGAATATTCTACCCTGAAACATTGACTTTAACCCTACAAGAACCAAGTTATTTTTTGATTGGACGAATTATTTCGCTAACTATAGTTTGCTCACTCTTTACTCGCTTCTTACGTAATTTCAACTAAATTTTGGACGCTACGTTTAAAACACATGAATGAACCAAAATATTTTAATGTATTTCAGGAATGACAGTACGCCGTATAGAGTTAATGAGACTCAAGAAACACGAACAATGCAACAGTGGTCAATGACTGTATGTTCATACTTCAGTAAACATCCACCATAGATCAGCAAAGTTTAGTGCGATGAATGCATCCAACTCAACTGATTATCATCCTAATTAAACACCCTCTACCTGAAAATAGAAAGACTGCAAGAAGCACACTTCACAAAAAAAAGGCATGAGCAATTTTACAGTCACTTAATCATTGAAAACTATAAACTTCCAACTAAAGAAGTTATTCTAATTATTTTTGTTGCAAAGAAAATTAACATTAGAGAAGTCCCAAAAAGATTCAGTAAAATTTTACTAGCAGCATACTTCGATGCTTTTACTCAGGACTAGAAACAGAAACATGAGGTTTGTTTCAAAATAAGCGTGCACTTGTTGTGAATGCGTGACAGAGATGGCAGCACTGTACGGCAAGCAGAACTGTAGCCAACAAGAAATAGCGAAGTGAAGCTCATGGCTATCGATAGAGTGGTAACCTATTGTATTATAGACCCAAATCTTGGACCGCAACATACAGGTACTCACTTCTTGGACAGGTGTGGAGACACGTCGGTCTTCTTGAAGCCATCGAGGTGGTAGAGGCGCTTGGCAAGGCGCACGGCTGAGGGCAGATCGACAGCTTTAGGACTGTAATGGAAACTGTGCAGGGACTCAATATCACTCTCATCTTCACTAAGTGGAGGTGAGGTGGCAGTGGTCACGCCTCCACAGCTACCCCCACCTTCATCCCCCATACCTCCAGTTCCGGCACTGTGCTGCAGGGACCCACGACTGCCCCGACTAGCCCCACTCTTGGCACTAGCTCCTCCAAGACTTCTGCTTGTCGTTAGACTCACACTCGCCTCTTCCTCAGAGATAATGGAAGTCGTGAGCTCATCCTCAGACTCCCACAGTTGCTGGTACGCCAGCGTGTCGGGGGATAGCGTCCCTGACCCAGGGGTTTGAGGGGACATTTCAGGAGCAGGAGGAGGGGAAGATGGGGTGCGGGTGTTGGGGGTGGAAGACTGGCGGGGCACAGGTCTGGGGTTGGATAAGGACCGCTGGAGGACGAGGGAACGAGCAGGGGAGAGAGGGGGAGTAGGATGTGGAGTGTTGGTCGGGGTTATGTCTGGATCCAACCCTGGAATAACCCCCACACTGCTGGTTGAAGTTAGTACACTCACTACACTAGGAGCAATGACGCCGTCTTGTGAGGTAGTTAGTGCACACGTCACACCAGAGCTGGTCACAACACTTCCCTCGTGACTCCTCCTCACTCGTTTGCTGCCTCCGCCTCCATTGCTGCGCTCAGCCGAGGAACAGCTATCATGGCGGCGGATCTCCCCTCCACAACTCTTGATGCTACCGCTGTTTGACTTACCTAACGTGGATGATGAGCTGCTCCGCTCGGGTCCAGCCACTTTAATAACTATACGATTTTCGTCTTTTTTCCGCTTAACTTTATCTTGAAGGTGCAATGAAGAGGATGATGAAGATGAGGTATCTACGCTAACGATGTGACGACGATACGGCGAGCTCGTCGCAGATGAGGGTGAAGCATGGACTGAAGATGCAGATCGCTGAGGAGACGATCTGAGAGCATTGTTCAGAGCCCCACAAGGAAGAGTATTGCTGTTGTAGGTGGTGTCGCCATTGACTAGAGACACAGGCATGGTGACCGTATGGAACGTGGCAGGCACATATGAAGGGGTTGTCTCATCCCACTCCAGCTCATCAGGAATGTCGGTGTCAGGACTCGTGGTCATGCTGGAGCTGTTGGAGCACACGACACCCCCACCAGACTCCAGTCCCTGAGAGGACCTCATCTTATCGTACACGCCGCTGTAGGACTGTGTGCCCACACCACCTCTGTCCCCTACAGCCAGAGACGAGTGAGAGGTGAGGGAGTGCACAGGCGAGCAAGGGGAGTGCAGCAAGGGACTGTCAGACTCGTGACTCGATAGCCCTGACTCCGCTGAAGGTGACCGCGCAGTACCTGATCCAGGGCTGACACTCGTCTGAGTTGCCCCAGGTGTTGTACACGCTATGCTTGTCACAGTCATCCTTTCCTCATACAAAAATGGAGATTGAAATTCTAGAACCGATGAACATGATGCGCCATTATTGGACGCGCTTACAGTAACTGACGACCCACTGACGCTGGTGACCGTCGTAGCTGTCATGGTAGTCACAGTTACAGACGGGGAATGAGTACTCAGAAGTAAAGGAGTTGAGGTGGGTGATTCAACACACACGTTAGTCACGAGATTGAAATCGGTCACTTCTGATACTATTTTATTCTGTCTTAGAAGCTGGCGCTTATCTTTCTCCCTATTCTGAAGCTTTTGCTGTTCAGCAGCCGCAGCGTCGTCCTCTTCTCTGGTGTCTAGTAAAGTATTCAAAGACGCCGTGACGTCATCTTCCAGGTCAGTATTGGCAGAGCTGACACCACCCTCCCCATTATCAGGACATTGCAGCTGGTCCTCAGACTTGGATATTCTGACTGCTGGGGGCGAGTAGGTAAATGACCCGCAGCTGCTCTGCATTATAGAAGTACCTGTTGAAGACTCGCAGCTCACACACACGAGACTTGAGCTGTTGCTGCTGCTGCTGTTGTTGGTGGCGTGATTCTTCCTAAGCGAGCCTCTCTCCAGCTGCTCCTGCTGATCTTCTCTAGACGAGGACCGTCCGCTTGCCAAAGCAGGGGTTCTTGCACCACTACTCACGCTACCACTACCGTACTCAGCCACACCGCCTGGACTGTTAGGCACACTCTGGCTCTCGCCGTAGTAGAGAAGCCGCGAACACTGGGGTATGTTAGACTGGGTTAGATTACTGAGGGCTTCTACGCAGGGTTTAGTAGCGACCACACCAACCTTAGATTCACCTGCCACACGACCGTCGGGAGATCCAGCTCGCAACTCGTCACCTTTCGCACTGACCGAGATGTCAATGCAAGACTGAAAACGTTCCTCGCCCTCCTCAAAACTCTCGTCAAGACAGCCGTTCTTCATCCTGGCACCCGATCGCGGAGACTTTTGCTTCTTGGGGCGGTCGAGTGTAGGACAAGGGGACTCCAGGCCTACTGAAGGAGGCGAGCTGGTTTTAGGAGGTAAAGGTGGGGGAGGACCTGCGCTCTGCAACATGGAACCTGGGCTGCCATCCTTGCGGTTGGGCAGGGGGAAGCTGTTCTCTTGGTAGATTATTTTCTGGAGCAGTACTGGGTCATTGGCAGCACTCAACAGTTGCTGTATCCGCTCTTCAGCACCATGATCTGTCAAGACAGCATATTTAGTATAGAAAACAGAATATGTAGCACAAAATAACACCACATATGTATATTTAAGAAAGTATTTGAACAAATACACTACACTACAATAATTATGAGCTTTAAAAACTATACCTCATATTATATACTGCATTTAATGATAGCTGCTCAAAAAGTTTCAACAACAACATAGAAAACCGCACAACTATGAAAAGTCTACAAGTTAAATATAAATCTGTGCTCAGTACCAGCCAATACTTTTTCCAGGTGGTGACTACAAGACAATCCAACCAGCCAATATCCGCGCCATAAATGGAAAAAAGAAGAACTTGAATAAAAACACAAGACCATGCCCATGAGCTAAAAAACTTTTATTTATCATATTTGTTTTTCTTGCACCAAAATTAATAACGTTTGCTTAATGAAGTTAAGGAAACATTCTAATATTATTTTTTGATGGCCTCTGTAACCTTTCTTCATGCGTCATGTCAAGTGAATGGCAGCTAAAAGAGAACATAAGAACGCATTTGTTCCATTATATTGATATTCTTTCAACTTCATTATGTATGCAAATATTCTCAAAAAATTTCTTGTCATTTAACTGAAAGCAATAATATTTTTAGCTACAAGAAGGCTACATTTTGAAGTATCTACCATCATCAAGCTACAATCCAAAAATGAAGTGTCTACAATCCAAAAAATTACAGTCACATTGACAAAATGCAAACAATAATACAGAACCTAAGTTTAGACAATTCATACACAAAAATATATATCAATGCACCTTTAAGATGAGTGCAAAAGTGCATTGTGCAGCAAATTACATGCTGTGTAGCACATGACTATGTAATGTGAAGTAATTAAATATTTTCTCCATTACTTTGGGCCATACAGATTAAATTAATGAAAATGGTGACATGCAATTCATTAAGAGGGAAAAGATTATGTGACAGAACAAGAGTTGACCTGCATGCAAACCACAGGCACTTACCAGTTTTAAGCTGCAGAATGACTTCTTCTGGTGATTCCCTCAGGCAATTGAGTACTGTAAATAGCACATGATCAGCACTGAACTCAATTTTTCAACAAAATATAGTCAAGTAGAAGTTTAGAGCAATAGCCATAAATTTATGAATTATCAATTGCAAATAGCTTCACAAACAGTTGAGTACAATTACACAAATCAATTTTTTTCATGTATGTACCAGTAAAGTTGCACAGTATGACCTTCCCCAAAAAGAGCAGGAGAGAAAAAAGGAGAAAACAAACTAAAAAATTCTTGCAAATAAATTAATATACACTCAACAGCTACTTCCAACAGCTGATATACATATATATATATACATATGCTTTTTTCTATCATGTGTATATATATGTATATATATAAATTACCTAATATGCAATCATGAACACAGTATGTGCAAGCAAGAGATCAAATTTCTAGGATATGATAGACATAAATTTTCATCAGCACATCACTATGAAAAAGTAGGCATTAAAGTAAAATATTGAACAGTTTAGGAGTCAATATGAATTTCAAAAGCAAAATTTAGCAAGAAGAAAGGAGAGCAAAGTATCTGAAGGAGATAGAAACAAATAAAAGGGATAAAATCTACTTGTGCAAGAAGTTCATATGCCAGCTACTCCCATGAAAGAGGACTACATAAAAGAAAAAAATAAAGACCTACCTGATATCAAAAGCCAAATAAAATGACTACAAAAATATGTCTCATTCTGCTTGAGCTCATTCTTAAGAATGCTTGATGCAAATGTTGGTTGAGAGCATAAGACAAAGACTGCACTAACAGTCAAGTAGCTGTGCACTGCTGAGCTATGCAAATGTTACAATTATGCTCAACAATTTCTTACAATCTGTCTAATGAAATAGAATAGAAAATATTTCAGAGGAAAAAAAACTGGGAGCCAACTCCTTTTAACAAATTTTCATAAATAAGCTATCAACAAAATAAATGCTTGCATACAATTTGTACAGCACGTTGAAGAGAGAACCATAAGTACATCCTTATAGAGGTAAGCATTCCTACCAACTCCAAAGGAACACTCAGTCTGATGCAGTCACCCTTACCCTCCATTAGAGGTATCACCATTCTTCAGCAGGAAGTCAACAGTTACACTGACTAAGTTAACAGCTAAACAGAACAAGGTAAAGTAGCTACTGCTCTCAATAGAAAGAAAAAACAAACTCCTCTGATGCATATCACTAGATGCAGAAGTTTCATATACATAATTCATTGGAAATTTATCAATACTTACATAACCCAAGGGGCTATGTTCTGTGCAGCTTCAGTAGACAATATATTGAGGATAAACCACCCTTAATTTGTAGCAGATATATTACAAGCAAGGTTTCACAGTTTTCAATTACAACTAAAAAACAACAAAACACTACTTAAATAATTCACACACTCAGTACCAAGCTACTTTTCACACAGGGAAAGTGAAGAATACTCGTATTGTAGCACACTTACATAGTCAAACATAAACATTGCAGAAGAATTTAGGTGTGATCCTGTGAGTGTGGAACATTTGAAAAGAATTTTATCTCCTTAAAATAAGGTAGGAAGCCTCAACAGCATTTTCACTGCAAGTTTTGAAGAAACTAATACATTGCCCATTAAATGTTACTGTGTGTACATATATATAGTCATACGATAAAATACAATACTTTTCATCATACACTATAAAATATATCATTTTAGGAACTTTTTTGATAAACAATTTTTAAAGAGAATGTACAGTCTGAAATTCCCCCATACAGTGGAAATTTATACACTAGACTGAATGGGAAATACAGTGGAACCTGGAGATACAAGTTTAATTTGTTCTAGCACTGAACTCGTTTAGCAAATTTCTTGCATCTCAAATAAATTTTTCCATTGAAAATAATGGAAATCCAGTTAATCCGTTGTGCCCCCAAAATATCAACAAAAAACCAATTCTCCTAACAAATAACACTGATAATATATACTGCAATTTACTTTTAATAAATTACACTGGTAAGTAATATAACTGTATTTATAATATAACAACATCTTAGCCTTATCGCAAATTACAGTTTTTGATTTCGGATTGCATTTTAACTGTTTCTCATTAGTCCACACCAACAACAGCTTCTCAACATCTTCTAGGAGTTTTGGACGGTGCTTGGAAGTCACGGTAACTCCTTTGGCCACATCAAGTTCCATAATTTCTTCCTTCTTCAGAATAGTGTATATCGTCGATGTTGGACGGACGTAGGTGTTCGAAAGTTACGTTACTATAACACCACTCTTAGGTTTATCTATGATTTCTTTTTTAATTTCAACGCTCATGCCATCTTGTTTTTTTTTGCAGCGCTATCTGAGACAACACTCTTCTTGGGAGGCATCGTAATTATTCTCACGTTAAATGCAAAAAAACAATGAAATCACAAGCCCACAAACGCGTAAATCCTCACGCTACAAGAGAACTAGGAACACTGAGCGACCTGGCGGGCCGCGGGCGTCACGTCTTATAGCTCGTAACGCAAGCCAATGATCGTATTTAGAGCAGAATTTTTTTGCTCATACTTTTATTGTATCTTGAATTTCTAGCATCTCGAGCTTCCACTGTAATTCTAAGTAACTCATATCTAGATTAAGCACTCTAATAATAATGTACTACCCAAAACTCCAGATCCTCCACTGTACCAACAATTATAATTCCTTAGCCCAAACTTCCAACCCTGGCATTTCAATAAAAAAATTGTAAAGCAAGAAAAATATATGTGATTCAAAATATACTGATGTGATATACCACTCAATATGAGAATTGTGACAAAATTACAACAAAGATTCAAAAATAATACCTTCTTTGGTTGTGAGGGAAGTGACTGGTCGCCCATTTACTTCTAAAATGACATCACCAGGCTGCAGCTGCAAGTACACACATATAAACGTTGTGTGTTTCAGTAATAATTTTTATGCATGAACCACACTCTTAAAGAGAAGCAAACTCACTCAAAAATACAGCAATGAACAAAAAAATTGGAGAGTAAATAAGGCAATTTTGATAATGAAAATTATCTGAAAGTAAGTAGCACAATACAACAGGATGTATGTGATGGAGACATATATGTGATTCTACAGTTCATCATTAAAAATCTTCAAACAAGGAAGTATAGAAGTCAAATAGAAATTTCTACTAGGAAAACAATGTGCTAATAATATTACTAGAGGTATGTTTATTATGCTTAGCAATAGCAAACCATTGAAAGTATTTGCCTAAAAGAGTGAATAATAAATCAAGATAAATAGATTTAGGCATCATAATTGGAGTAATATGGAAGACATTATACACCTCAGTAGAGCCTCACTCCACAACAGCCCAATTAGATTGCACTTCTATAATTGTTGGATAATTTGCATGATCCTCTGCTGCCTAAAATATGCAAACCAGACAGTACAACTAAGCCTAAGCTTTAAATATTCAAGAAGAAAATATTGTGCAACAAATATGAAGTGTTACATACTTTACAATGACCCAGAGTTATAAAGCAATTCATGATTGATTTAAAATACTATAGTCAGAACAATAATTTAAGTGGAACCTTTGCAATTAACAGATCCAGGATCATTATGAGAAAAAAAATGGCAATTGAATTTATGCAACTGGAAAATGAAATTATTTTCCTATCATCACAGAAATAATGCACATAATTGCAAAATTGCCATCATACTTGTAGCAAGCAAACACCACATAAGAAAAATTATATCATAAAAATTGTACAATTGAAGTTAAGCTTCAAAGGAAAGGAGCAAAAAAAATTCAAATTATATCCTGGAGCTATAAATAAAAATTTTTTCATTGCTCTAAAACTTAAAATACCATAAAACAATCAAAATCAATGAGCCCTGACAGCATAACTCATATAAATAAGTTGAGTATGAAATGCATGTGAAATAGCTCATCCTGAATAGATGAAGATCAATTTATCTTACCTGTTTAGAAAGATCAGCTGGGGATCCCTTAACTATTTGATGGATTATTGGAGGGATTTCAGAACCTGCTCCTCCAATGATGGAAAAGCCAAAGCCTCCTGTCCCACTTTTTGTTAGCTTTACATATCTTAGGGATTTATCACCCATGACTGGAACAAGAAAGTGGTTACAAATTTCAAGCACAATCAATTGTACCACACCATGTCATTCAACAAGTTTCAAAATAACATTTCAAGACAATAAATACACAAACACTATGATCATTAATTATTATGAGCTCTTTAAGGGCTATAAGTGTCAATGAAACACCACAGATATACCATGAAGAACAATAAAAGCAAACCCAGTTGAGTATCTTTTATCTAAAATCATGTACAATCAACAAAGACAAGCTCATCCTGAGTAATTAGCATAAAGCAAAGCTCATCCTGAGTAATTAGCATGAAACCAAGCTCATCCTAAGTAACTACCATAAAGCAAAGCTCATCCTGAGTAATTAGCATAAAGCCAAGCTCATCCTGAGTAATTAGCATAAAGCCAAGCTCATCCTGAGTAATTAACATAAAGCAAAGGTCATCCTGAGTAATTAGCATAAAGCCAAGCTCATCCTGAGTAATTAACATAAAGCAAAGCTCATCCTGAGTAATTAGCATAAAGCCAAGCTCATCTGGGATTATCAATACTAAACCCTGCAAATCATGGATGATTAGTACTATACCCTGTACATCCTGGGTGATCAGTACTATGCCCTGCACATCCTGGGTGATCAGTAGTATGTCCTATACATCCTGGATGACCAATATCACATCTTCTCTTTCTAGATGGTATGTAAATTATCCTTAATTTTTTAGGTTATCAAAATATTTGCCTGAGGTAGCCATTACATTTTTTTCAGTACATATGTTCCACATACATGGTTTAAATAACAGCATTTACAAAACAATTTGTAGTCAAAATAAATTTAAATAAACTGGGAAAATATAAAATGAACCCAATGCCAAATCTCAAAATTACTTTAAAATTAAGGAAAACAACATTTTGACTGGTATAAAATGAATTGAAAAGGCTAACAATTTTTCTAAAACTGGCCAAACGTCATGATAGATACATTCATAGGTTTGCATATTCCAGGCATTGCATGAGGTATATGTATTAGGTGTGTGTATCACACGAGGAACAAGGTATTAAGTGTCGAGCAGAGTTGGGACGCTAGCTCACAAAAATGAACAATTAACCGAGAGGGTGAGCTTGCAGTCAGGACTGAGGATATCTAAACAGTAGGGTTTGAAAAGGCTCATGATGTATAGTTTTGTGGCTACAGACAGTGTCAAACACAAGCAAATTTATAGTAGAGACCTTGTGACAAGAATTACAGCCATGAAACTCTCAAGCTGATTGAAAAGTGAATGGAGTGTATCACATATGTTTAGAAATCTATTTCAAACCATTGGACAAATAGGGAGATTGGAAAGATATGTGGGAGAAGCAAAACTCATAAAAATGGTAGGAAGGATTGATGCAGGGAGGACTTGGGAAATAGACCCCAACAGCAATGTAGGCTATTGCAGTTAGAGTGACATCTAGGGCATAGGTATAGTTGTAAGGTATGGGTAGAGTAGGTGTAGAAGTGATTAAAGGAGGAGGGAGTTAAAGGCTTAACTTACAAGTTAAGCTCAGCAGTCAGAAATTAATTAATTACCCACAAGTATCCAAAACAAAATAAATAATAATTTAATTAAGCTAACCTAACTTAACCTAACCTGACCTTAACATCAAAAGGAAACCATAAATTAAAAGTGGTGACAGATTACCCACAAGTACCTTTTTTTCCTTCTATTTATGTAGAAAGTAGCAATACACTGGTCATTTGTTCTGAAACTTGCATTGTAACAAAAATTTCAGCTTATTGATAGCATCTTAAAATGTACTTGAGCATCTAAAAAGTGTGTATATAGCGGCTTATGATTAAGAAGCAAAAAAACTAAATAAGCTACAAATTATTTTGTTTTTCAGCCAAGTTATGAATAGTAAACTTTTATATTTACTTTGTATAGTTCCTATGATTTGTTTTTGTAACTTTTGGCTCTTTTATGATACATGAAACTTAACAAATTAAATAAGTATGAGACTATAACTATACTTACAAGTAAAGCTCAGCAGTCAGAAATTTGGATGCCTAGAAACCACCGCAATTAAATATTTTGTCGTATTCACAAAAACATGTAAATTTAGATAAATATTACCCTTGACAAAATGAAAAATATAACTGCTACCTCTTAGGCTATGATTATAAATTTAAACCTACAAGGATCAAAAATTGCCATTCCTTGGTTTTCATTTAAAACTGGAATGCTGTACAAGTATTTCATTTTTAGTTAAAATAATTAATTGCTCAGTATCTTCATTTTGCATCAAATTAATTCAAATTATTTATAATTATATATGGTTTGATCCTAAACAGGTCTGGTCCTGCACCCTGCCTCTAGAAGATATTCCTAAATATTCTTACAAAGGTCAAATAATAAGTTATCAGTTCATTTCTGTTATGAATATTTCAAGCAAAAAGGTAAAAACCTAGAAGCAAATAGAATTTGACAAATATTTGGTAACAAGCCAGTGTTAATCTAGATTTTTAGGTCTGTTCATTCAATCAAGGTAAACCGAATGAAAGTGAGAACATTTATCTATAATCAAGTTTACAGTACAAATCCATTGGATATTCAATCCTCAAAGCTAACACTTTAAAAGTAGTAATGACGTTCCAATCTTCCAATTGACAATTCCCATCCTCACTGCTGTCACTTGAAGTAGGGGAGCTCCAATGGGCATCTTCTTCTATTTCAATGTCATGTTTATTTGGGGCTTCCTTCGATGAGTTTCACGGTCCAGTCTTACTCCAAGCGTCCAGTAAGCTGGACATGTTTCTCGTCCACTGTTCATCAGGTAGAAAAATATCACAGCGTCTATAGACATATGTTTGTTTGTTTGCACCCGGGTCACCCCGCAGGGATGCTCCCCACTCGACCACTGTGGTGGTGCGGTCGACCCTTGAGCTTCATCTTGTACTGCACAACATCCAATTTTGGATAATCAATAACTCACTAAATGTTGGGTGATAAATTTTTCAAGTTAAGCTCAGAAATGTGCATAGAATACCATAACCCAAAGACATGGCACTACCAGATAGGCTTCGAGACTTAGACTTAGACTCCGACATTGCACTTGCTAAAGTCTGATGGTTAAAAGTGACACCTAGGACTTCATGAGAAAGATTTGGCTGTGGGGTGCCACGATATATACATATAGTCATTTATGCATTAATTTAGGATTCAGTCTTCAAGTGCAGCCTTCTGTGGCCTATTTAGAAAAATAGTTATAACGTATGAAATTGTATATAATACATTTACTCCGCTTTCTCACGTTTCTATGTAGTGTGTTTTACATTTTCATTCAAATAATAAATGTAATTATATCACAACAGCTGTAAAATATTTGTTATATAAGACTATTCAAATTTATTGCTTGGGGCTTTCTTAAGAAGTGGATGTTATTAATGCGACCTTTACTCTATGAAAGGTTCTTATGCCTGATCTTGACCAGAGACATATGGAGCGTGATATACGTACGTTGTGGACAGAGCATCATGGTACTAGTTACGGCAGTGAAAGGTGAAAATCCAGCGGCGTTAGGGGTCATACGTAAACCTAAAAGAACGATGGGGAGGGAATGAAACCAATTATGCTGACGCACCATGATGGCTGTTTTGAAAGTTCTGTACAACCGTTCTGTAGCAGGAATGGTATCACTCTATGAACCATTCATCTCTATATCTTTAAATTCCCTCCTTAATAGCACATACATTACAATTTAAGTTAGGAGTAATCTCTTTAATCTCACTAGAAATCGGCCTAATGATCATTATAGAATTTATAGTCTCATTTTTACATTTGTATTGATAATTTTTAGTGACAATATGGTGATGTATTTTATTGGTAATTAAATCAGTTCTAAGTGTTCCGAAAAAACTAAGGACGCCGATGTCGGCAACATTGAGCAGCGTTCTATCCGCGTTTCCGGTACCGACTGTATAAATATCGGCCCCCGGTGCCAATAGCTTTTGTCGCCGTTAAAATTCGTGTGTGTGTTGTGCTTAGGTGCGGCCGTCATTCCTTTCTTCACCCACTGTTAGTGATACACTTAGAAGCTACAAAATCATCAGCACCAATTAACACACACTACTGTCATGACTAAGGCACGGCACATACTCAGTCATAATCAAAGACTGAATTAAAAAGATATTGATACCTCTGCATCTCAGAGGCTGAGTTGAATCAATCTCCCTAACACTTAACACCATTCATCGTCACAAATCACGGGCAGCTGGAACTACTTCCTTGTGATCAACCTGAGTCTTCACTTCCACCCCGAGGAACCTCCTTTTGGCAAGATCCCCTGCATGTTGAAGAACGAAGAACTCCCTTATTTACTCATTCTGGCCTGCAAGAATAAAAGCTGAGTCTAAAACCTGACAGCCTTTATTTGACCTCAAGTCTAGGTCACAGCAGTAGTATCATAAAAGAACCCCTTTATTAAAATTAGTGGAGTTCATTGGTGAGAAATAGCACCAATGAAGCAAACTTCACAGTTCTACCAGACCATTAGACTGAGGGTGATAACTAGTTGTATGCACGTGGTGAAATCCTAAGAGGGAGGAGAGGTTGGAGAAAAGTTCGCTTTCAAATTGTGCACCTCTCTCTGTGACTACTTCTAAGGGAACCCCAAACCTAGATATCCATCCGGACATGAAAGCAATGGCGACCGATGAAGCAGAAGTGTCTACTAAAGGCACAGCTTCGCACCACCTAGTGGCACAATCAATACAAGTCAAAATATAACGGAATGGTAAGGGGTCAGCAAAGGTTGGTAATGAAGCTGGTGTTAATGGGCCTACTATATCTATATGCACCGAGTGGAAACGATCTTATTTAGGAGCGATATGTGAGACTGGTGATTTAGTGTGCCGATTAATTTTGGCTCGTTGGCAATCAGTAAAATGCTTGACAACCGAGTGAACATCTTTATCAATATTAGGCCAAAAATATCGTTGCTTTACCAGTTTAGCGGTGCTTTCTGAACCAGGGTGAGAAATGTTATGGAGGGACGTAATTACTGGCTCGCGAGAGGTTGAGGGCACAAAGGGTCTAGGAGATGATGTGGAGGTATCACACCACATGGTCAAGTTTGAAGCAATTTCGTAAGGAGTGAGCCTGTCTTGGTAAGACAACATCTCGTCGTCGTCAGCTTGCGCTGACGCTAACTTGTGCAGGTCAAATACATCCACGGTTGTAGCACACACTGGACGGGAGAGATAATCGACGACAGTATTATTGTGACCTTTAATGTACTCAACTGCAGTGATGTACTCTGAGAGAAAAGAGAGGTGTCTCTGTTGCCGGTCAGATTTAGCAATCGTTCTCGGATAAAAAGCTGAGACCATTGGTTTGTGGTCAGTGAAAAGGGTTACAGAATGACCGTCAATTAGGGACTTAGAGTGCAGCACCGACAGATATGCAGCGAGCAACTCTCAATCATAGGTGGAATACGTTTTTTTGGAGGTCTGATAGTTTCTTTGAGAAAAAGGCCACAGGCATTGGTTTGGAATCAGTCAGTTGGTAAAGCGCGGCGCCGACTGCATAACAAGAGCTGTCGGAGACTATGTGATAGTCTGAGGCATTAGGTGATGGAAAAGACAGAGTCGGACAGTCGACAAGAGCTTGATTTAGATTTCTAAAAGATAGTTCAGCTGCTTCAGTCCAGGGTAACTGCTTAGCTGCAGGGTGATTACGTAAGAGTTCTGTTAATCCAAGGGCAATATTTGCGAATGAAGGAATCATCAGTCGAAAAAAATTGAGCATACCCATGAATCGCCGGAGCTCGTGAGAATTTTTAAGGAGGGCGCTTTCGGTGATAACCGCTACTCTGTCGGCAGGGGGTCTAACACCACTTGCGCTCATCTCGTAACCGAGGAAAGTGAGGGAACTCTGCAGAAACGCACATTTGTCTAATGAGAGACGAAGGTTATGCTGAGCAAGCAAAGACAGAGCTGTAAAGTTTGGTTGTGCTTGGCGAATTTTAAGCAACCAACTTTAACAAAACCTAATCTAACTGCCCATGTGACCTTACTCAAGGAAAATAAAAGAACCCATCACAGGTACTCAGCTTGGTATTCAAGAAGTTGGCATGAGAAATAGCTTGGAATCTTCTTGGGATGATTTAGCCAGTCAAGAGCTTCCAGATGATGGTTAGGCCAGTACAGCTTCAGGGGTGTGTTATTTTTTTGTTGGTGCCTGGCCTGGGGTTGCCAGTGTTATTTTTGGTGAGTGGTGCCTGGCCTGGGGTTGCCAGTGTTATGTTATTAACAATATTCAGAAGGTAAGGTTAAGGGAGTCGACTGGTGCACCTCTAGTTGGGGAATTCAATGACAAGACGGGTACTCAGCTTTTGTTTATTTATAGATCCGTAGGGCAGCTGGTGGACAGAAGACATCCGTAGTCCACGAGTGAAAGAGATTGGAACTAGAGGTAATGATACAGAATATGATCGAAAATAGGATCAAGAATATGATCAGCAATATGATCAGCAATATGATCAGCAATATGATCAGGAATGTGATCAGGAATGTGATCAGGAATGTGATCAAGAATATGATCAACAATATGATCAAGAATAGGATTTAAAAGGGCAACGATAAGATGAAAGCAATGAGCGCTGAGAGCAGTGCTGAGTGAGAGCAATGAACACTGAAAGCAGTGAAAGCTGAGATGAAACTTGTGATGAAAATGGTGGTAAAAAAAGTGAAGACTGAAGAAGGCTGAATTGAAGACTATGAAGAGAGCTCAAGTGAAGGAGGAAGCTGTGAAAGTTGTGAAGGTTATGAAGTGAAGGCTGAGAGCAGGACCGCCAGGTGTCTGGAAGAGAAGGTCGAGCTTAATTTTTACATCTTCACAGAAATAAACAAACACAAGCATTACCCGTAGCAAACCTAAGCAATGACACGGCTAATCAAATTGAAATGCAGTAGTAAGGCAGTTTAATCAAAAATTATTCAAGAGAGCTGGAATATAACCTTATAGAAAGATAAAAGAGTAAATCCCCTTTAAATGAACAAGGAATCTAATGCTCATTAAAAAGGGCTATTTTTGAAATTAGAAACTGAGCAAAAGTTGCTTCACTGAACATGGAATTTTATAAAAGATACTTGAGTTTTAATAACTCAGTTTCAGCTACTGAACAAAGTCGATTTTTAATGTTTGATTTAGGATCAATTGTATCTAGAAATAGAAATGAGTATTTGGTTCATATAGTAACTAAAAATTATGAGCACAATTGTTGATCAGACAATAAGAAGTCTCGTGAAAAAGGTTGCTCCAGTATACAAGGCCAAAATCTTTAACCACAAGGACAATTTTTATAATCCTGCAATATTGCTAA
>VCRD01006060.1:4216-21363 GCA_006783055.1 Trinorchestia longiramus
GAGAAGACTAGCCTAGGCCTACGGGAGATCTCAAACTTCACCTACGATGATAAGACGCCTGGTGATTTTTCGAGCCAAATTTTTGAAAAGAAGTGCGTCCTGTATGCCGTCAAATACGGTGTTTATACGACTGCCAGAGAGTGAAGTGTAAGCTTCTACACGATAGTTGCATAAACGGGAGTGTATCTATTTTATGGTCTTTTTTGATGTTCGTAAAAATATCAATGTTTCTGCTGAATTCCTGACGCCGTGTCAGTGTGGCAAGACATCAAGGTGAGCATCTCTACACTGCAACTCTGATGGTCAGAAGCTCCAGTCATCAGGTGGTGCTTATAATTCAGAATACGCTTCTATCTAATCTACATATCTTGACTTCATTGTCAGTAGGCCTATGCTTAATTAAAGAATACAGTTTTTCCCTTCTTTATTTTGTCATTGTACTCAGTACTTGTGATTATCATGGCGTAGATATCATTTCTCTTATCGATTTTTATACTTCGAGTTTGCTTCTATTAATGTTACTGACTACTACTATTCTGCGCTGTAGACTGAAAAGAAAACTGAGATATACGTACATTAGGTTTAAGTATAAAATCTGTAACATTTTCAAAGGCTGGTGCTGAACGAACTGTTCAGAAAAAACTGCGCTTATTACGATATTTACAAGACCTTTCAAAGACATTGTAATGTATATATATAATAATTGTACACGCGAACATATTCCCCTTAGAATAGGAGGTGTACTCACAGAAGTTGAGGCTTCCGTTGCTTCAGCTTCCATGGTTTTATCGTAACCAGAAAGCACAATTAAGGGCTGCCGAGTGAGCGTCATTTATTTATGATAATTTTATCCCCTGTGGATGTCTGATGCGTCAACGATGAACCTCCATTTTTTTCAAGACCTGATCTGAGCTCGGATCCCACTATATAATAATACGCAGTTGGTTGCGTGGTTGGTCCGTCTCTGTCACGCTCTCAAGGATTTAGATACGAGAAAATTCGTCTACTGAATAACTAGATGGGATACCATGAAATTTCATCCCTGAAATACGATGAGAAATATAGTTTCTGGAATATATGCTAGAAAGTCGAAATACTGCATGCTGAAATAAACTTTATCTTATGCTAAGTATTGACTTCTCAGTGGAACAAGTATACGTGTATTGTAAGCATTGTATTGTGGGTACCAAAGATACACTATTCAATGTGGAAACTCTTCTGCAAAGCTTGCATCCACTGGTAAGTCAAACGATAAAATTTAGTAAAAAACGCGGGAATTTTTTCACGTGTGAATCTACTAGTTAGACTATAATACGCATGATAGTGCTTGATAAGAAGTAGAATTCGTAGTGTAATATTTAATATTATTACATCTTATGACCTCCTTGGGATATACTCAGTGGGTGGTCCATGTCCTCCAGTTAGGATATTCTTGACTCGCTCCTACTACCTGGCTTTCACGAGCAATAGTTAACCGTGATCAAGGATCAGTTAACCTGATAGTCCACTGCTAACGCGGTTCTTTGCTCACTTGGTCATCAGCAAGACTGAGTATTAAAACTTGAATATTGTCTCTTGTGAAACTAACCCATTTATGCCTGGCGTTCTACATATAGGACAGTTCCATGCGAAGTTTTCTGTTGATTAGGAATGATAAAAAATGAAAAAGCGAAGTGTTGTTGATTGTAACTCTTCAATTCCTGTTCAAAAAAATGTTTTCCAGTTGCAGGTCTGAGATTGCACGCAGAGGTTGTCATACAGGAGCGCTCAAATCGTCGAGTAACGACGAAAACTGGTCGTATCATCATCTCTGTTATTATTCCTGTTTCGATTGGTCTGAACAATTTGTAGGGTGTTCCTATAATGGTGCCCCCATACTTGTGTGCCAGCTGTCTCGACCCTATGCTCGGGCAAGCAGACTTGATGCTCGTGATGTTACAGAAGGATTCTTGGGCTCTTCTCATTGTGTTGTCACCACATCAGCTTTTTGTGACGCTTTTTCAAACTATATCATATTATTGCAGCAGCTTTCTCTCTGCTGTCGCGGGTTAGGCCGCCGGTGGATTATTAGAATAGAATATTGCAAGAGGAACGATCCGTTTGGTCCATTCTTGGGTTGCTACTCAAGTCCCATGCCGTCTGCCGTAAAGGCATCAATCATGCACATGCACCTCAATTGTATATAGATATTTCAGCCACGTGCGCACACCTGAATCACTTTCGAGCATTTCAGTCATGCAAACAGACCGCAAACGTACACAGGATCAAGAGTTAACAAGGATATGGAATTAGTACTTTACAGAATTAAGAGGTTCTTTATAATAATAAATATTCATCCAGGCGATTTTTGAACGTACTCACAGTTCCAGCAGAAACAATATTTTCGGGTAGCTGGTTCTTTTTTCTGGGAGTTTTGACTGGAAAGAATTTTAGAGCCTGTAATGTCTTGAAGGTTCTTATTAGCTTGTGGCTGTTATTTTTGGCTCGCCCGTTATCGTCTCTATCAGAAAGCCCTTCTTGGGTAACATTGTTGAAGCCATTGAGATATTTATAGGTCTCATCGCCAGCTTGGTCGACTGGTGAGCGAATCTGCTTGCGAGCGAAAAGACCCGGGTTCGAATCCCGCTGCCGACATGGTTGACGCGGCTAGAAATACGGCATGGGACTTGGGTAAACAGCCGAATAATTATCGAAGTAATTATCCGACCCAAGAATGGGCCAGAAGGTTCGTTCCTATAGCCTAATTCTATTCTATTCAATGAGTTGTCCTCGCAGTCTCCTTTGTTCCAGGGAGATAAGCTCGAGCTGTTGAAGACGTCTTTCGTAGCTGAGATTACGGAGTGCAGGAATCATCTTCGTTGCTTTACGCTGAATTCTTTCCATTTTGTTAATGTATCGTCGTAAGGTAGGGTTGTGCCATACATTTCTCTTGTTAGGAATGATTTCAACTGGTTACGCTTTTTTTTGGGTGTTTAGTATAGCTTTCAAGATGAGACAATTCCCAGAGAAAGAAATGAAATAAAAGAAATGAGTGATACAGTACATGAAAATGGTGATGGCAGTGCTAGAAGAAGTTCAAACATTGTTCCTTTTGGTGTTGAACATTATTTCTGCGATATGACTTGTTCTCATGGATGTTTTGGTGCACGCAAGCGTGAGTAGTTGTATTTTCGTGTATTTTGTAGTGTGCGCAATTATAAATAGACTTTGGAACTGTTAGCATGCTTCAATAATTGAACACTAAGCTTCTTGTCCGATTTTAATATTGAGCCTTAAATTCCTCTGCAGAGTCTCGCTAGATCTATGAGATGTGTGGAGTTGTCTATGGTTTAGCCATGCATAATTTTTTTTGATCAAAGTAAAGTTAGGATCGTATTTTTTCATTCCATTCCTATTTTCAAAGACAATATCAAAATTAATCGTATGAAGTATCTAGCGATGCATTAAATTGTGCTTTTCTTCTACGAGAGAACTCGTCATACATTGGAAAAGAAAAATCAAATAGAGTTCTGGCTAATTGGTTTTTGCATGTCATTAATCGTTATTTTGTATTTTGGTTAAGAATTATGGTGTTTTAACAGGTTAGGTTTTTCATCACCTAAATTGAAAAATGAAATCCAGTTCATGCTAAGAAAAGTAGTCTGGTAATAAGAATTACCGACCCAACTACTTGTCTCACATTGGCGTCGTTTACGGGCAGCTTTCTAGTATCATTGATACTACTATCCGTATGGACTTGTCTTCGGTATAAATATCAGTCCGAAAAGTAGTGTCTTCAGCTCTACAGAAGTTAAGACTCCTCTGTTAAGACTAGTAGTCCGCTGAGCTGTAGCATAACCTACGCTCGTATCAGGGACCCTTTTACGACAGTCTACTTTAGCTGAAAAAAGAGGCTATAATCAATTTAGGGGGAGGGAGAACCTGAAAATTGATCAGATTAAACGCAATTTTGATCTGCAGTTATTTCAGTGTCCAGATAGTTATTTTTCGTTCACGTGTTTCTCTTGATAGCGGATGGTCGATGGTGTGACAGGCATTTCCAGATTGTAGTTTGGTGCTCTTGTCTTTTTCTTTCGTCAAATTTGTGACGAGGGTCGCGGTTAAGACTTCGGTGACAACGGAAGTATCTTCTCCATATGAACCAGTGTCAATCTTGAAGCTGTTATGCTCTGCCAGAAAATTTGTTTAACACGTTGGCTCCGAAGTGGTACGTATGTGGGCCACTTAGGTTAGGTTCTGTAAATTTTACAGTGCCTTCTAGTAGTAATATGTACAAAGTGAAGATTTACACCGACCAGGAAATCGGAGACAACGTGTTAACGTGTGTTGAAATTAAAGAATTTGAGAAGAAAATTTGTGTTGCTGTGGCATGAATTGATCAAAGAATTGAGTAAACGATTCATGTCCCGTAAAAATTGCTCGTAACTATAATAGGCGGTACTAATTTTACGGTTGGCTTTTTAAGAATATGTATCGAATCGTGTTCCAGAAAATGCTAATAGAGGCGGTTAGTTTTAGGGGTTGTTGACTCTTGGCTCTTGGCTTTTGTTGATCGTTGTGTTGAAACACATAGAATAGAATGAGGCTATAGGAACGAACCTTCTGGCTCATTCTTGGGTCGGATAATTACTTCGATAATTATTCGGTTGTTTTACCCAAGTCCCATGCCGTATTTCTAGCCGCGTCAACTATGTTGGCAGCGGGATTCGAACCCGGGTCTTTCCGCTCGCAAGCAGATTCGCTCACCAGTCGACCAAGCTAGTGATCATAGTTTAGTGGATTGAAAAAGTAAGGATTGACGACTACTTCAATTTGTAGCTAACTTCTGAAAAACTCAGGAAAAGGAGAAATCTGAGTCAAGAAAAGGTGGGTCTGTGACTTTAATGCATCCAGCACGCTGGATCTCTACACCGGCTTTAAAAACACTCAAACTGCTCATGGATTAGTCTTGCAGTGTGTGAGGGCTTCCTATTTATTTTAGTACCAGTATTAGTACTAAAATAGTACCGGTATTAGTACTACTTTAGTACCAGTGTTTAGTACTTCCAAAACACAAGGATGCTTCTCAGTTCACTTCATAGCGTATCCACGTCTACGAATGTTGGTGCGATTTTAAATGTTGGCCATCATTCCATCTTCATCTTAACAGCGTGCACGCATAGTTACTGTATGTTGTACTAGGTCTATTTCTTGATAACCTTTTATCTTTTTACTAGTGTATGCATTACTTCAAGTTCAGTTGTTACTAAAGGGATTTTTATGACAAATGAAGTGCAAAAATCATGCGATCAATATCGGGTCTTTTGAGTGTTCAACTTAACGACTCATAAGTGATCTTTATCTGCATGCAAAACGTCATCTCTTCTGGTTGTTGAGACGACATCAGGTTCCTGCGGCCTTTGATGAATTTTACTCATTTTACTGCCGTTTTCCATATTAGAGATGGTGAGTGGCTAATGGAAGGAGGAGTCTCTATTCCAGTCTTGACGGAATCGGTGCATTGCCATTGCACTCGTATGAGCACTAATCAAATTGGTTACTCCTGATAAACATAGATTCGATATCGTTTGTTATTCCATATCGTCTCTGTTGACGTCATGTGTGACATTTGTTGGTTCCATTCTGTCATGCATCGTTAAGACAAGTGTAAATTTCCTCGAGAAATGTAGCGTTTTTTCAGTGTAAGACATTGTTTTATGATTAGTGTTTTATCTTCTACTGTAAGCGCTCGAGTGACATTTGTACGTTTATTTATTTAGGAGTGTATATATTTTTGAGCCTCTCAGTGTTTTCTTTTTCGGAAGATGGTGATCAGACTCGAGTTGTACTTCTAGACAGTCCTCATGACTGACTATCTATTTGTACTGGAACGTCAACAAATTGTCTTCATGTACCACGTTCTTGTGTCAATTCGTGTTCGTGGCTATGGTTGTCAGTGTACGCGAGTCGAATTGTGTAGTCGGCATGGGACTTCGGTATTGAACCAAGAATGGGCCAAACGGATCGTTCCTATTGCCTTATTCTATTCTAGTCAGAGAAGCTTTCCTTGCTTGCCTTTCTTTCTCTTATCTACCAACGTATCGCTAGTGCACTCGAGCACCTCATCCTAAAACTTGTGTGTATTTTGAAATGCTGCTGTAGAAACGCTATAAAAGTGATTACCGTGATAAACCTTTACTGATACAATCCACTGATTGGAAAAGACTTAGCGAGGTGTTCTCACCGCTGTAGCAATGTCATGCTGGGCCGTGTAATCTTACCGCACAACGAGGCTCAGTCTAGGCGGGTTTGTTTCCTAGGTTCGATAGCGGCTGATAAACAGCCATTGCTCCTGTGCTGCTGCTGCTGTCTTAGCGATGGTGACGGCTTCTCTTGCTATCTTTATGAGTCATCACTTCAGCGGAATTGTGTTTTTTTTGCAGAGCTTTTTGCTCGGCTGAGTTCTTTAATTGACTTCCTTGTTGCTGAGTCATTATATCAGTATTATTATTGCGAAACTATGTTCCAAATTTATATTCGTGCTCTTTTTTTTCCATTGTTGTTGTTTGATTAGGAACAAATGCTAAAATTATCGTATGGACATTAATTTTGTTTTGAAATGTTTCCACTAACCCAGCAACGGCCAACGTCCTTTTTTTGGGAGGGGGATGAATTTCTATATAACTCGTGTGAGTAGAAAGTCGTATCAATATTTTTATGCACCAAAATGAGACGGATGTTTTCGAGCACAATCTCCATTGCGACTACTTATAAATTTATACAGCACAGTTTCGAGAGTTGTATGTTGATGACGGGAACGAGTATTTCTAAAAAAACATGGTTTAATTCTGGCTGACTCTGGGTCGTGATGATATTTTGAGTGATTTCAGTGTTCGTGGTTGTCTTCAAAACTGATAGTTAAAATCTAAGCAGTTGAAAAATTTTAACCCCCCGTGGGGCGCAACTGATCCGACAGGCACAGTTACTTTAATTTTGCTAAGCACTTGCAAACTGGCGCCTGACGGAAGGTTAACCTCAATTCAACATTTACTACAAAAAATGTACGTTTTTTTCGTGTGAGCGCTCTGTTTGAAACTGGAAGAATCAAGTTTAGAGCATGAACCTGGTGAGTCTGGACTTTCGGAAGATCCCGGTGCCTGATGATACGTGCAATCCCGGGCCTGATGGTGCAATTTGCTCCCGGTCCCGGAGCGTGAGTCAGCGACCGTCACATTACTGTGGCGACCGTAACCGCTGCCAACATATGTGACGCGCTGAAAACCACGCTATGCAGCATATATCTAAGTACCCTGAACTGTGTTAATTTTGTCCTTGAAGTACACAGCTTCAATGGTATTCGTCGTGGATATTGGGTCCTGAAACAAAGCCTTTAAATCAATTACCTCGCCGCAGTTGCATAATTCATCGCATGGCAGAACACGGATTTGTGGCATGCCGCCAGCGACTGGCATCCAGCACGAGAAAACTGTTCAGTGCCGCTCTCTCTTCTGCGTGTCATCTGAGCACTGCGTGCAGCATTGCTGTGTTGGGTACTGCGTGCAACATTCCTGTGTTGTGTACTGCGTGCAGCATTCCTGTGTTGGGTACTGCGTGCAACATTGCTGTGTTGGGTACTGCGTGCAACATTGCTGTGTTGGGTACTGCGTGCAGCATTCCTGTGTTGGGTACTGCGTGCAACATTCCTGTGTTGGGTACTGCGTGCAACATTCCTGTGTTGGGTACTGCGTGCAACATTCCTGTGTTGGGTACTGCGTGCAACATTCCTGTGTTGGGTACTGCGTGCAACATTCCAGGAGACTTTGTTTCCACCTGAGAATAGTTTCTTATTGGTCGGGAGCTAAGAATTCATTTCTTGCTTTACATCCCGAGAGAGAAAGACGAATGTCTTCATTTAAGTATAATTTCAGTGAACCTGCCCGTACGTTCGAAAATATAATCTATAATAAAGGCGATAGTGGAATAAATATTAGAAAATTGTTAAATACGTTTCGAGCCTCGACTTATCTGCTAAATATTTGCTAAAGAAAATGACCACTATGGACCAGTAATTTAAGTAGAAAATAAATAAACAGAAAATGGATGTGTCTTTAAATTCTGTTAACTAGCAGAAAGAATTCCCTTATCTTTGTTTCTATTCGTGTAGCATCAATGGTTCATCTTGTTAATCTTGAACTAACAATCTTATGTAATGTTCTTGAGTGATCACCTGGTGCTTCTTTATCAATGTTTTTGGCACCTCATCTTTTAAGCTTTTTCCCACCTAGAGGTGTTTTTCCAATGATTTAATATTGCAGTTGTCAGCGACAAGAATATGTTGACTTGTGCAGTTTGTTATTCATCTTACATTAGAAAGTGGCGTACGTTAGTACACTGTACACCCACACAACACAGCTTGGTCGACTCACCAGCTTGGTCGACTGGTGAGCGAGTCTGCTTGCGAGCGGAAAGACCCGGGTTCGAATCCCGCTGCCGACATGGTTGACGCGGCTAGAAATACGGCATGGGACTTGGGTAAAACAATCGAATAATTATCGAAGTAATTATCCGACCCAAGAATGGGCCAGAAGGTCCGTTCCTATAGCCTCATTCTATTCTATTCTAGACACCTGGAATCTTGGTGTGTCTTGCTCCACTCATGCCTGCTCAGGCGAACCATAGACGCCTTATATTTCATGTAATTATTACTCCTTTTGTTCGTAGACAGTTGGTGCACAGTCGGGAAAACATTCCGGCATTAATTTTACGAACAACACGCGCGAAACTAATGCTTTATCTTTGTTTTTTTGGTGCTTTTTAAAAGTATGATGAATAGCGCTAAGAGTATAATGTATGAAGTAAATTTTAGAATTTTTTTCCTCTGTGCCAACTATTTCTGACCACAATCAAAAGTTTTATGCGCCAGTAGTTTCCAGCCAGAGGGACTAGCTTTAATAGTATTTGAAAGTGTTATGAGACAGTGGGATCAGAATGTCATTTAGGTGCATACGAGTTTGACTGGATGAATCTTCTTAAAATCAAGCGCTCCACTGACGACTTGTTGGATTCTTAACCTTCCCTCGTGGTTTGATATTTATTCCTATTTCCTCTACGACGCGTGACTCGGAAACTCAAATGACTATCTCGTGATACCGTGTATCACTGCTGAGACCGCTTCTGTTGTGGCTACGGTGATTAAACTAGGAATATAACAACAATAATCTTCCCTCACGCAGGTATGCTAATGGTATCTGTTCTCGTCCGTTTGCCTCGTCAGTGTTCCATGGTAAACCCTAGCTAGCAACTGCTGACCGTGTTACAGGATGCTCTTCAGTGGAAAGAGAAGCATAAGGCTTCTTTTTCTACTAATTCTCTTTCTGTGTCGTGAAGGTAACGGAGGCTTCGTGCACAGCCACCCTTCATCAGTCCACTTCATTCTTCAATTGTACGTCCAAGATTCTCAGAAGTGCCTGTGTTGAGACACTTCCAAGGTACACCGTGGGCAAACTTACTTGTATTTGATATGTTACATGTAGTTTATTGGTCACGTCCTGCACAAATGTTCACTGTACTCCGGAGGGGAAAAAACGTGGTAAATTCTCAATGATCAGGTGGTTTTCACTTGATTTGTTAACGTCGTACAAGTGTTAAAAGCGTTGAGTGGAAACACATTTTCGTACTCGGATATGAACGCTGTTTTTGTACCGTGAAATGACGGGACTCCGTTACATGAATACTAATTTACGGTGCAGGTCTGCAGACCAGAGAGCGCACAATTGACGGTGCAGGTCTGCAGACCAGAGAGCGCACAATTGACGGTGCAGGTCTGCAGACCAGAGAGCGCACAATTGACGGTGCAGGTCTGCAGACCAGAGAGCGCACAATTGACGGTGCAGGTCTGCAGACCAGAGAGGAGAGAGCGTACAATGAATGATGCTGACGTCACGCAGACGCAGGGTCACCTCACAGCTGACGGCTCTCTCCCTCTGAGTCATCTGCTTGTGTAGGGGTGGTGTGGTGGTGGCGGTGTGATGCTGGTGGTGGTGTGCTGCTGGTGGTGTTGCTGGTGGTGGTGTGGTGTTGCTGGTGGTGGTGTGGTGTTGCTGGTGGTGTGGTGGTGGTGCTTGTGGTGTGGTGTTGCTGGTGCTGCTGTGGTGTTGCCACCAATACCAAAGCTAGTGTTGGTGTTGTACAGTATTGTTGCCGAGGTTGGTGTTCTCGCTCCTGTATTGTTGTTTCCGCATATTTTACTGTCATTAAAACATACTCTTATTAATACATTCACTGCTACTGTGTACTGTGAAGTGGCGTGTGCAGCGGTGAGCGTTGGCTCCCACATGACTCTTTTTGTAAAGCTGTTCAGTTGTTAAGTTGCGTTGTGGTGCACCTGCTATCAGGTACCCGCACCGCAACCTTTCTAAATAGCTTTAGTTATAAATAGTAAATAGGTAGTTTCGTTGTGTTGTTGCTCCTTTGCTGTGTTGTTGTTGTGTTGTTGCTCCTTTTGCTGTGTTGTTGTTGTTGTGTTGTTGCTCCTTTGCTGTGTTGTTGTTGTTGTGTTGTTGCTCCTTTTGCTGTGTTGTTGTTGTTGTGTTGTTGCTCCTTTGCTGTGTTGTTGTTGTGTTGTTGCTCCTTTGCTGTGTTGTTACTCTTTTGCTGTGTTACTGGTGTTGTAAGAAGGTGCTTACAATGACATAAATACATTTGCGTGTAGCCTGTGTACAATGTCGGATGATTTGTTCGGTGATGCTTGTGTGAGCGTCTTACTATGTGCTTATTATTCTAGGTATTAGGAATGAGGACTTGTATTTAGTGATCACTTACGCCCATGTCCTAATTTATTGGTTAACCTTTACGTGAACATGTAATTCGTAATTGTGAAAGAATTTCATTCGAGTCTGTGCAGATTTACATCATATAAACTTTATCTGCACGGCATCATCAACATCTATTCCTTTGTGTTCAAATCAACCACAATTCCATTGTTACTAAATCACTTCATTTCAAAAAAGGCACGCAAATTAAATGTGACCACGATATTAATACAGGGTGTCTCAAAAAAAATGTACTCACCCTTTAACCGTTGCTAACATGCTGTCTTCTTTGTGTTGCAGGTGTGAGGTTCGAACCTTTGCGAACATGATTCTTTAATCACATTTAATCATGTTCGCAAAGGTTCGAACCTCACACCTGCAACACAAAGAAGACAGCATGTTAGCAACGGTTAAAGGGTGAGTACATTTTTTGGGACACCCTGTAGTTAGTGCAGTCTGCTGGACTGAGGTTTCAATTCATGTGCTCAAAACTCGTCAAATTTTCCTATGAGGGTGAATTTCTTGGTTCGAGCCTGTGTACCTACACAGCTGGAGACTCAGTCACACTTGAGATTTTATCTTCAAATTACCCGTGAAGCTGAATTCCTTTTTTTGGTAATCTTCGCACGCACGAAACTTGAACATGTCCAACAATTGAGAAATTCGATCCAAAACAAGTTACCCGTGAATGTGAATTCGTTGAAATTCGATCCAAAACAAGTTACCTGTGAAGGTGAATTCCTTTCTTGTTTTGAATGAGTGCATACACAGAACTCGAGCATGTGTGTCACAGTTACGCTGAATCTGACTCTGAATCTGACTCAGAATGCGAATCTGACTCTGAATCTGAGTCTGAATCTGTATCTGAATCTGAATTTGAATTTAAATCTGAGTTTGAATCTGAGTCTAACTCTGAATCTGAGTCTAACTCTGAATCTGAGTCTAACTCTGAATCTGAGTCTAACTCTGAATCTGAGTCTAACTCTGAATCTGAGTCTAACTCTGAATCTGAGTCTAACTCTGAATCTGAGTCTAACTCTGAATCTGAGTCTAACTCTGACTCTGAGTCTAAGTCTGACTGTGACTCTGAGTCAGAGTCAGAGTCTGAGTCAGAGTCAGTGTTGTAGCCATGAAGCAGTGGCAGGGCAGCACAGACGTGGCGTAACGGTGCGGCCACCGCCAGCATGCGCAAGTGAAACGTCGTCCGTTCCTGAAGCCAAGCCATGCGCGTCTTCCTGCAGCTCTGCTCGTCTCTTGCAGTGCTTCAGTCAATCCCTCACCTAGCCACGAATAACTGTGCTTTTCTGCTTCTTCAAGGCCGATCAGGAGTATTTATCATATTTAAAAGGCTGAAAATTCCAGGGGTCGGATACCTGTACTAGGAAATAATATTGCTTGTAGCTGGCGTGTGCTAGTGAATGCGCGTTCAAAGTGTGGGGTTCAGTCCTTACAAGCTCATTGATAGTTGCGACCGTTACTTGAAGCACGAACCCCCATATGACTTGACTCTGCGAACGGCCACCTTAAATTCAAGCTGAGAGGGCACGTTGTTCTTTCCTGTGTTCTAATGGGATTTCAGCGTTGAAGATCAACGCGGAATTTTGGGAGGGAAGCCTGGTGGCTTTCGAGCCCAACCATCACTGGCAACCAAGGTTTGTCCCTTCCAAGTATCGGGTGCAGCAACTCGTGCAATGCAGGCCATGCTGAGTTTTCTCGAGGGCGTTTGTGTGAATAGAACTGTCTTAACACGTTGAGTGCGATACGACCCGCCGGTGGGTCACTCAGGTTAGGTTCTATAATTTTTTCAAGGCTTTCTAGTGACTGTGTGTACAAAGTAAAGATTTGCACCGGCTAGGTAATCGCAGGCAACGTGTTAATTAAGAGCGTGACCGAATAGCTTTAGAATAGAATAGTATCCCTTTATGATATCATTCCCATTGGTTTCGATTATGGATCGAGGTTATGCTTTCTGCTCAATGAGAACCAAAATCAAGTATATGACGATTTTGGTCAAATTTTGTTTCTTATGAAGCTACTGGGTTGTCAGGACGATCCAAGGAAGGAAAACAAGACCAGTTGGTTGGTTCGTTGGTGCGGTGCTGTAGTTTGCGTTCTTAACGAGAGTTAATTTTTATCTGGTTATCATTGCTACATAATTCATAATTACTGAACACGTTCTTGTGCGCAGCAGCCACCATTGATCTCGAGCTGTTGGAGCCTCTTGGAGGCTTTGACTTCAAACAACACACACACACAGCTTGTGGTGACGGCATTGATACTCATTCCCTTTTTCTCTAAGACGCGTAACTTGAAAACTTAAATAACTCTCTCCTGATACCGGGTATCACTGTTGAGATCGCTTTTATTTTGGCTGCGGTGGTTAAACTAGTAATATAAGAACAATAATGTGGTGACGGCACAATGTCTCACCGGATTATTTTATCAGTGTAGCAGCACATCTCGTGTAACTTTAGTAGAAACTTTCCTATTCAGAAGCGTATGAATGAGGCATGTTATCGGTATCCACATGCATAAGCTACTGTAGCAATTTGCGATAATGCTTGAAAATTTTGGGTGCGTGTTTCGTATCCGACAACATGAGCGTGATCCTGTTAATTTTTGCAGTTGTGTCGTCATCCACCACGTTCGCGGTACAGCGAAGCAGCCTAAACTGGATAGTCGGGCATCAGCCACAATCTTAGAATTGCTACAGCCCTGCCGTAAATTTCTGCCAGAGCACTTATGTTATAAAATTGTTAATGTTGTACCATTATTCGAAATTTTGTGAAAAGAGCATGGTTGACAGTGATGCCTTTATATTATCTCGACTACCAGCACTGGGTTGTATCACATACTCGACGTACCTTATTCTGCATGTTCCTTCTCAGGCCATTTGTTCTGGACGTATTGCTGTGCGTGCCACTCTTTCTCTCGCGTTACTCAACACTTTAAGGAAGACAGAGCACCTCCATGCAGGAACTGAAGGAACGTGCACGACCCAAAAGAGGGATAAGATGGTAACACGACCTCTGCTTTCCGTAAAGTGTTGAGTAACGCAAGAGAAAGAGTGGCACGCAGTCGTCTGGCGGCGGCATCCTGAACTGCGAGTGCGGTTGCGGCCCGTAATTACTAAGGTTACTGCTTGCTCGGGTTCCCCTCTTAGAAAGTAAAGGCAAATCTTTAGAGCTTAATGAATCACATCTTCACTTCTAAAAGCTATGGAGTTTTAATATCAGTTCATGTGGTTCACTCTTCTTTAAAAATTAGTTTCAAATGCATGCAAGTTCGTGTCTTCTCAGTTTTCTATTTTTTATGGTCCGTTCTCATCGGCATTAATTTCTGTGAAGGACTGTTGAGTACGCAATAATTGTTGAAATCGGTGCCAGGTGCAACGACTTCAAGAGGGATGTTTTTCAGCTGTGATAAGTACTTGTTTCTAATTAACTCTCTACTGGAGAACTGTTCGACTTAGAACCATTTCATTTCAACGGAATACACCTAAGTTACTGTACACTTGGTGAAAAGTGTACATACTGTACACTTTTACGTTAAAAAGTTGAAAAAAAGTTAAAAGTTTTACGTTAAAAGTTCGACTTTGACTTCTGTAAACTAGACGAAGTCTGATGGTATTACTATAAAATAAATTAACGTGTGAAGTTGACATGTTTTTCATTTACGAGTATATTAGAATGAAAATACGGCAACTACATAGAAGTTACTATTGAATTTTTCGCCTACGTTGTTTCTTCAGGAAGGTCCGAGGTGCGCGTAAAATAAACAATTTTTTATCATTCAATTATTTTGGACACCTCGGAGTTGGCCTGAAAATATTGAGAGTTTCCAGGTCTAATTAGTCATGAACTCTAACTGTAATTTCATGCGACTCATCAACACGTCGACTTTCACGTCATTTGGGTTAACTAGATTTCCCCTGGCGCAATCTATGCCAATATTTCTCGAGCTTGTAGGTACGTATGCACAGTAGGATGAGGTCTGTCCCCCATAGTTTTAAGTATTTAAGCTCTCAAATTTATGAGTGACGTTTTGTCTTACATGCGTGTTTGAACATTTCATATTTACAACACTCGTAGCGGGACTTGAATGCCTCTTGCTGACAGTTTTTTAGGTATCAATGTTAGGGTATGAAGTAAAAAAGTACTGGAACTGATGTCATGGAAGTTTGTGTTCAAGATTTTCATGTCCGTAGAGATGGGTGTGAGGGGCGATGTGAACTAGCGGGAGAGCTCAGAGGTCAGTAGTTGACGTAGCGGTTTTGTGGTGCGCTTCTTGAAGTTGAATTCTTCTGGAGCAACTCAGGAGTTGTGTGATGGTGTTGTCATGGGTAGTGCTGGTGTAGTGGTGTGGAGTTGTGGATGGTGTAGTGGTGTGGAGTTGTGTAATGGTGTTGTCATGGGTAGTGCTGGTGTAGTTGTGTGGAGTTGTGGATGGTGTTGTGGTGTGGAGTTATGGATGGTGGTGTTGTGTTATGGGTGGTGTGGAGACGTATCGTATTGGAAGAGTTGTGGTTACTTGGAAAGATTTCTAAAGTTAAAAAAATACGGTGTAAGGCCGGCATGAACAACAAGTTTTACACATGTTGGTTGTCATGAATGAAGCCTGTACGGTTTAGGGAACGGTTTTTATTAGGTTCAATAAAACTATCTATTGTCGCCTTTGTCAAAATATGTGATATTTTTGGTGCTAAAGAAGCTTCGTGTGCTGCTTGAGTTCTGATGTTTGAGATGACAATGGGTTTGTGTCGCTTTTCCATTACCTGTTTTTCTGTTTTTATTGATACAATCACATAGTTATGATTTAATTAGAGGAAAATCGATCTGCTCGTAGTATCAAAGTGTACTTGACGAAAAAACAATTCTACGATCGTGATTATTGAAAACGATCATTTGAGCTCCATTAATCAGCTCTTCTGTATCTCGTCACCATTCATTTTTCCATGCTCGATGATTGAATGAATGAAGGCTATACAAGGTGTATGTGTGTCTTGTTTGTACGGCTTTTCACTGTGCAGGATAGCGCGCAATGCACACAGGTGGCCGAGCGGACGCGTCTAGACGACTGCTTCATTAATGCTGATCCAGCATTGCTTTGCATTCAATTGATGACAGTGGGCGACCCGCTCAATGAACGTCTGCAGAGCTGGCGTTTGACCGCTCAGTGGGCACTACTGTATAGGCGCCGCCTTTCAAACGCTTCCTGTACAGCCAATTGTGATCGTTGTCAGCAGTTTTGCCTCTTTTTATGCTCTCGCTCATGGAACTTCATTGTTACCAGTTGCGCGTTTGTAGAAGTGGCAAGTCATACGTGGCTAATTGAAGCTATGCAAAGTACCTTTTTGAGGAAAAATACGCTATATTCACCGAGGTCGCGTAGTGGTGGCTACTGTGAGTTCGTGGTGCTGTCCTGCGTGAGTTTATGGCCGTTAAACAGGAAAAAGTTGACTGTGTTGCCACTGCATCTGAACGTCTGTGCTGTCGTGCTACTCGAGTTGTGTGCCACATATTTAGAGGGGTGTCTGTATTGCAAACTAATTTTTTAGATATTTAAATTTCATGTGAGTGAATCATTTGATGAACCGTACCGAGATGAAAATCCATAGGTATCTTTCCGTTTGTCTGAGGTAGGAATATTGTACCATCACAAAGTGTAGTGTAAGAAAAAACTTCAACTTTATGTTGCCTGAAATTCTTGAGGACTTTATTCTAAAAATTCTTTTGAGCTTCTATCAACAGATGAAGTAGGAGTTCGTGACGGAATTTGTTGTGGTCTAGCTTGATGTTTGCATTGGTTTCTAGCTGTGTACAAGGCTCTAATATTTTAAGTGTGCCTACCTAATTCATGTTCACTTGTATTGAGGTGTGTGAAATAACGTTTAGTTAATTCGAACATATTCTCGTTTTTATTTATTTTTATTTTGTTTTTGCGAAGTTAATTCATATTATGCGCCACAATGAGATTAAGGTATTTGGTACCTCATTTGTCTTTTTATATTAAATTTTTATTCTTAGTAAGATGCTCACTTAGCTCCCGTCGAAACGCTGTTGTCACAATTATGGCTTGAGAATCCTATATTTTTAAAATTAATTTACAATTTTATGCTTAACTGAGTATGTAATGACGCTTCTACGCCTGCGGCTACTGAGTTGAAAGTGGGATGAGATCGTTATTAATATTATTACTATTATTGGGATTTCATTTGACGGTCACTACTATATTAGTGGCGTAATAATGAACACATCTTGCAAAGTCCTTCATAATCGAAAGACGATAATTGATGTAAAGATGTTGAGATTAAACACGCATTCTGTGGTATCTTTGCGTGCTTCCAATCGATCCTAG